>CM070007.1:41706603-41968184 GCA_036247105.1 Cirrhinus mrigala | reverse complement strand
TTTAATTTGTATTTCTTCACAGTTGGTTTTAGCACCTTATGGAATTTGTTACCTTGATATTTGCCCCATGTTAATTTTATGCAAAAACATTCTCTCCTTGTCCAGTTCAAAGCTATAATCTGCTGTAACCCATTCAGTTTGAGTTCTGCATAATCATAACATACTTAATAGCAACCAAATGCACAGATCAAATAGAATCCTTAATTTCTGTGAACCTAATGAGACCACCCAATTGGCTTGCTTAGTCAGGGACACTTATTTTTCAAACGATATCGCATACTATTTAAACTGAGTTAGATGATAACATCATTGAATTCATTGATGAACTGCCTTTGCCTGAAAATTGATTGTTTACTCTTGCCCTTTTGCATTATTGATGCACTATTTCCTATTTAATATTGTACAGCTGCTTTGTCACAATTCTGTATTGTTAAAAGCGGTACATACATAAAGGTGACTTGACATACTTTTAGACTGAAACAGGTTAGTCCTGTGGCAGTGTTCTGCAATCAAACGATTAGACATTTGCAGCACAGATGGGCATTGCACTTTTAAATCAGCAAACGCAAATTGTTTTTATGCAAGGTTAACAATGTCACTGTTTAAATCGCAGAACATTAAATGAAAATCAATACATCGAGGACACTCAAGGTTGAGATTGAAACTTTTATTAATACACAAAACACCAAAACATGAACTTAGCGCTTGCCACCAACACGAGGTGCGCTGACCTTCATGGGCTTGGCGATTTTCTGTTTGGCTGCGGCTTTAACAGGGGCCTAAAAATGACACAAACATGTTACTGACTACATGGACATTCAAACGCAAGGACTGACATTTGGCTTTACATTAATGTGTAGGACAAACAATGACACTGAGCACCCATTATTAAAAGAGTACTAGGTGTAGACGTAGTCCTTCTACTCTATGCCACCTTATGACACAGAAGTGACAGAATCAGTCACACTGCAACGCCTCAAGGAGCAAAGAACAATCATACCAAACACGATTGGATTATGACTGGATATGAGCTGAATAGTGTAGCTCATAGACTTGAGATTTTGTACAAATCTTAAACCCATAGCTTACCTTGGCGCTCTGGGTGGGTTGTTTCTTAGTTGCCTGCTTCGCCTTTTTGGCCTCCTTGGCAGCCCTGAAAGATCAGATCAAAAACACAGTTGGAAAGGAAACGATCAATTTTGGTCACACTCGTTTCTATTAACCAGTAACGTTAACCAGTCACAATCCTGTGACACACAAAGGCAATTTAAGATTGAAATAGTTTTAGGAATTGTACTGGTTGAAAAGTTTTTAAACCTATAAATCTAGAACTGAAAACCACAACACCGTCACTCATATATGAGTGACCCTACAATGACATCTGAAGTGTGTTACAAAATCACCTTGAAGTTACCAGATTACATTTAAATCTTTAAGGTCAATTAAATGCACTAAACTTAAAAAGTAAATAAAAAAAAAAAAAAAAAAAAAAAAAAAAAAAAAAAAACACTAAACTAGTTAAAAAGTTACCTAACTAGTAAGTTTAAGAAAAGAATATTGTACTCTTCAAATCTTACAGTATCCTCAGAGCTCAGCTCCAACCTCAATCAAACACCTAAACAAGCCAATCAAGCTCTTTAGGAAACTAGACAGGTCAGTTTGAGCTAAAACTGCAGGACAGTGACGCTACAGCATCTGATGTGTCCGACATGCAGTGCAAATTTGTCATAAAAAAAAAATAATTAAAAAAAAGCTAACTCTACAAAACTGCAGGTTTAGCTTAAGATATGCCCACAAACACTAACAAAAACACACATTTGAACATCTATGATTAGTTAAAAAAAAAGACAGTAAAAAAACAGAAACAGACAATTCAACACCCTAAATAATCGCACAGGGAGGGCGCAGAAAACTCGAGGTGCTCACCTGATGGCCTGCTCTCTCTGCGCTTTACGCACTTCAGGCTTCTGGTTCCTCTTGGCCAGAATCTCAGCCAGTGAAGCGCCGGTGATGGCCCGCTGGAACTTCACCGCACGACGGGAACGCTTCTTAGCCACCTCTTCCTAAAGATGTAAAAAGACAATTGAACACTCCTAAATCAAGCTTAATTTTCAGTCAATCACTCAACAGGCATCACACATCTGCTGGTTTTGGGAATCAAGCCACTTCTCAATTTAATTTCAGTCACACATAAATCTACTGAGATGTCTTCATTTGAGAAGCTACTGAGGGCTCACTGAGGTTTCCTGCATTGCCTAGAATATCCCACAATCCTGTGGGCGGCTGATGGTGTAAAGAATAAAAATGACATCTAAATGGGCAGCTGAAAGTTATTCCTTGTACTGTAGTCGTTAAAGTTACAGAACCAAATCATTAGATGCGAGATACACGTTCATGCAGAATAACACTATCGATGACTGAACGCAGCCGTGACTCTGTTGTGCAGGATTAGAGACGTGCGTGTTCGTCAAACTCACAGACTGGCCCTTCTTGTGCTTGCGCCGGTACAGAACGGTCCAGTTGATCTGTCTGGGATTCCTCTTGGACAGGAAAGCAGACTCACATTTAGCATTCAGGAACTGGAAAACCTGCAAAGCAAGAGGACAGACGTGAAGCAACAGCATGACATCCACTATAAACCACACCGACCTTACAGTTATTCAGTTGGCAGTCAAATATCATCTCAGACTGTAACCATTTAAACGCACAGATGAGAGATGACGTTTCTGACAGCATCACAACACTCCGTTTGGGTTTCAAACGCGTTCACAATCATTTACTCTGGTTAGGATCGTAGTTAGCCAACAGGCCAGCACTGGGCTAAATAACCAAACTGAAAACTGGCAGACAAAAATGTTCACATCACTACATTACAAGAGTCATTCGCTCATCGATCAGCACCGATTAAAACACAACAGGGAAGTCAAATACACGCAGAGTTTGAGCTTTTACCTTTCCGTCGGTCCTGGCGTAGCGCCGGCCATGACCGGGATAGATTTTATACCCACTAAAACTGCACAACTCGACCCTGGACACCAAAAATAAGATTTATTATAGTTACATATGATATATTATTAACACGTGAATACTTCTACAAACGCTTTTCGCAGATAAGTTCTAAGATGTTTATGGATGAACACAGACTACACTCACTTCATGGCGGCGTTTCAGATAGGGAAGAGGAAAAGGAATTGTGGGTAAGCGGTTTATAAAGGAGCTTATTTCCCAAATATAAATTATTTTTTCAAAGTAAACATAAATTTGATACACAAATATAACCAGCGTTCTTATAAAAATATCCAGAATTATTAATATTTCCAGATTATTTTATCCAATCAAATAGACGATCGGTTGCCTGGCGGTGACACAAGCGGGAAGTATGGCGGCGACTGACGGAGCGATCATCGCCGATCCGGCGCTCCAAATGTCAAATTACGAAGGTATGCGAAATAAAAGCGCTTGCTCCATGCGACTGATTACATGGACATCTTACACTGCAGTGTCTCAGTTGCAGACGGACCGCATGTTGTGATCGTGTTCACGGAATATCATATTAACATGCAGCTCGTGACGAACTTGATGTTTTTGTCATAATGTGCAGAAATTTGCCGTTAGAACACGGATTAACCGACAGCATTTCATTTACATATCTGCCCTTTATGAGACCTTGTCTGTTAGGATTATTTGTACTGTAATCAGTTCTGGTGAGATTCAGATTCGAGTCCACAACAGCAGATTTGAGTTCACACAGAGAAGAGGAAAACATTTCCCTCGTTAATAAATATAAGTTAACTGATATGAACAAACCTCAGTCTGTTTTGGCTTCTGCCTTTGAATTCATTGCTCTCCATTTAAAGTGTGTTGTGAGTGTTTTGTCCCGTGCTCTTATTATTCAGGTGCAGGTTTATTAGACCTTTCAAATCAGGGTCTGCACAAACTGGATCCGAGGTTTTCCAGTCACGGGCAAGAGTTACACACTCTTGTTCTAGACCAGAACCACATCATAAAGCTGGAGCACCTGGAGCGTAATGAAGCTCTTCAGCAGGTTTGTTGGATTCACACCTAACCTACACCTGGCGTTAGTATAGTTGTGTTCTGTGACGTGTCTGTGCCCCGCTGTCTGTTAACAGCTGTCCGTGGCCTGCAACCGTCTGGTACGCATGATGGGCGTCTCAAAGCTGACTCGCTTACGAACTCTGAACCTGCCAAACAACAGCATCGGCTATATTGAGGGGCTGAAGGACCTGGTTCATCTGGAATGGCTCAATCTAGCTGGAAACAACATCAAGGTGTCTCTCGCATTTACCGTGTATTTCACTGAAAATGGGGCTGATTCTTCCTGGCCTCATCCGAATCGTTGTCACGTCTGTCTGTGTTTGTCCAGGTCATCGAGCAGCTCAACACCTGTGTTTCCCTTCAGCATCTTGATCTGTCCGATAATAACATTTCTAATATAGGAGACCTCACGAAGCTCTCAGCGTTAAAGGTATTTGCCTTTTGTCTTGAGAGGTCAATCATTTGTAAATCTCTCATAATGTGTCAAGAGAAATCTTTTAACAGAGAGAACAGTGATTCTGTAACTGATGTTTAAGACCTCTCGAACCCTTCTCAGACTCTTCTTCTGCATGGAAACATCATCACGACTCTGCGTACCGTTCCTGCTCACCTGCCGGCGAACCTCACTGTCCTGTCGCTAGCAGAGAACGAGATCAGAGACCTGACCGAGGTAAAGAGCAACAGACAAACGGTAAAGCATTTTCATCAGAGCAATTTTGCAAATCTCAAATGGGTGCCGGGCCTATCGTTGAGCCCTGGAGAATGATCACACAGAGTGCGTTTTGTGAGTTTAACACCACGTCTCAAGAACACGTCACTCGTGGCACAACAGATGCTGCAAAACAGTGTTGGAACGGCCAAAGCTGTCAGTCTGCATGTCTACAGACCACCATTAGTAAAACAGCACAGATGCAATACAACAATGACCATCAATAGAATATATTGGCCAGTCTGTGTGTGTGTGTGTGTGTGTTCAGAACTTTTCGATGTAATGTCATTGAATTATCTTCATCTGAAGGCTTTTCTCCTCAAATGCATTGTATTGTAAAATGTAGTTCATTTTTATTTTTATTTTTATTTGTTCATTGTTCATTATTATTTAGATTCAAAGTTTCAGTCGGCAGCCTTAATCATTAACCATGAATGTTAGTGTTTAATTTGCTTCTTTGTGTGTCTCATATCCAGGTGTCCTATTTAGCTCCATTACACAAGCTAGAGCAGCTGTCCATCATGAGTAACCCGTGCGTCATGGCCACGCCGGCTCTGCCCGGCTGTGATTATCGCCCGTACGTCGTCAGCTGGTGTCTCAGTTTGAAGGTGCTGGATGGATATGTGGTTTCACAAAAAGAGGGGTGAGTTAGATGCCTTTTTGGGTACAACAATTACAGTCTTGTTTGATTCAGTGTTTTGCTCTTGTGCTACAAATCCTTTTGCACAAACTGTCACACATCATTTTGCATTTGACAGACCTTTAAGAAAGGCACTCTTCTAACCTTACTGGGTTAACGTTAGCCATTTGTTGGTCGCAAACTTTTTCAGTTTGGGGACCACATCAATGGTACTACAGAAAATTACATCTAACATCCCAATTCTGAGTTTATAAACAATTATCTAGCATTTCAGGCAGTGCACAAATTATCCTTAGTTTCTGTCACACATGAATCAACCTCATTTTTTACCAACCTTTAATTGTCCCAGACTGTCATTTAAAAAAACTGTTCTAGGCTGCTCATTTTAGCTAAAGTCACTAAGCAGGTGTTGGACCATACACCTGCATACAGTAATCCATTTCAGTTATTAAAGACAACTGAAAAACTTTAATACCAAATTAATATTGAATTCTGTCAGGTTATGTATGCTGATTTATTCAATATTGTTTTTTCTTTTTTTTGTTATTGTTCAATTTTATTATTTTATTTACTTACATTGTTTTTTAAATCAACCATTTAACTTGTGGATTGTTTAATACTTCGCAGATCACAGCTTTGACATCCATAGTTTTAGGCGATATGTAGCTGCATTACTAATGATGACACTATGCAATGTTTCTAGACTCAAAGGAGAATGGCTGTACAGTCAAGGTAAAGGGCGTATGTTTCGGCCGGGGCAGCACTCACAGCTGGTCCAGTATTTGGCATCCACGTGTCCCCTGACAGCCACAACTGCCTTACAGTCAGCAGAGGATGCAAAACTTGAGAGAATCCTCAGTAAACAAAGGTAGTGTCCAAAACAAACCATTCAATCCACACCAAAACCTGATTGGTGGAGCTTCACTGATCATCAGTGTGTGTGTGTTTGTGTGTGTGTGCGCAGACAGCATCAGAAGCAGCTGCAGCAAACACGTCACTGCTGCTCGAGCCCATCTCGCCCCACACACCTAGACGTACAGCAGCGGCACGTCCACAAGAACACAGACATGGATGTCGTCGCTCAGGCAGGTCAGATTAGTGACAGACTCACTAATTTACTTTTCTATGTGGTTTGTCAGCACAAATGTTTGCGTCTCTTTTACCCACAACCTGCAGTCCGGTTTAGTGGGTCCAGTGCTGACATTGCACTGCGTCTCCATTATTTAATTGAAGTCATTGATGTTCCTCTCTGTAGGCATATTTACCCATGCTCTTTGCAGTTTCACAGCACGCTCGTGTGTTTGCTCTGTACATGCATTAAGGCCACCTCTGAGCAGCATTAACCCGTCTGTGTAAAGGCACTTAAATGCCACCTCTGAAGCACTTGCAGTGACACTTTGGCATATGAAAATGTGTAAGGCTCATTATAAATTTCGTCATCGACCCATGTTTGAGAGGAGGGATATTTTGAACAATAATATTTCCGTTAACTGGTACCATTTATATGTTTGCATCTATGCTGTTTCGGTGCAAATTGGCATCAGTGCTATTTTTATTGCCTGATTCCTATTTTTAAAAGTGGAGATAGACATGTTTGTCCAATTACAGACCAATTTCTCTGCGATTCCAGTCAGGGCTCGCAAAATTTCTTCAGATTTTGGTAGCCCGGGATGACTTTAACTAGCCCGAATACATCAATCAAAAAAATTTTTAAAACACAAATATCAGCAAATATGATGTGTCTGTGTTAGTGAATGGCGGAGATGCGCAGTTTTGTTTACTAATGTTACACACATACGCGTGACGCTCGCGGTGCTTTCAGCCTCTGCCGCCACAAAATATGAGTACATGAACACATGAACATAATCTCTAGAACTGCTTGTGCAGATGCAGAGTTGACGGCTGCGTAATATCATTGCACCTGCTGCACCCATGGTACGGCAGCAAAGTTCCTTGATTATTACGGCGAAATGAGAGCGTAGTTCCTAGTCATATTGACCTAGAAAATCGCAACTTTTCATTTTTCGTCCGTCTTTGTACATGATGTAATTACAGAAGAGTAAAGTTTTAAATAGGAAAAATATCGAAACTCTTTGGTCATTTTTGACCGAGATGCTAATGGTCTAATCAGATTCAATGATTTATGCCAAGCTATACTGAAAGTGCTACCAGCAGACCCGGCGATCGGCTGAATGGATTCGAAAACGGAAAGCTCCACTGTTTAACTCTAGGGAAGTTGGAAAATGAGCCTATTTTCAAAAAAAAGTGGAGTGTTCCTTTAATGTGAAGATAGTAGTAGTAGTAGTAGTACTGCTATTACTAATAAAAATAATATTAAAACAATGTTTAAGGAATATTTACCAGATAAAAATATTTACCGGAATTTATTTAGCATAAAATTGTAAATACACACAGTATTTCAGAAAAAAAAAAAAAATAATTCTTTATCAAATCTAATTGTTCTTTATAAATTTATTAGACATGCTTTTGATTATTAAAATGTAATGAAACGATTAAAATAGAATCCAGAAAATTAATGGAAAACAGATTCACAAACAAAACTGTATTTGAGAAAAATAATAAAATAGGGCCTTAAAAAAATGACTTTTTTTTTTTTACTTTGAATAAATTGCTGTTAAATTCTGCAAGTTTTATGATTTCAATTAATTAGACATGCTTTTTAATAAATATTTTTTTTATGTAACCCTTAAAATAGTCTAGAAAAATTAAAATGGAATTTGAGAAAAAATAAAACAGATTTCATAGGGCCCTTCTTATTTAATTTGTGTCTGTTTTATTGTAGTTGTCCTTTCGTTTGTTACTTGCATCTAGGTTCTTATTATTAATAACAAAGATAAAATAACAACAAATGACTATGTCATGACATAATATGTTGTTGTCAAATAAAATTACTATATTATGAATTAAGATTTGGCTTTATCCATTAAGCTAACTTACCAATTTATCAAAGATCTCTACATACCTGCAGGCTCTGTAGTTGTTCACCATAATCCTGTGTAGTGGCACTGGCATGTGATTATTATTATTTTATTTTTTTTAAAGGGGGACGAAATGCTTTGTTTTTTTTATAGATAAAAAAACTATAATCTCCATTTGGATCATCTATTATTCAGTTACTTTTTCTGTTGTTCTGTTGTTGTTGTTGTTTTTCGTGGTATCGGTTCAGTAGTAGTATCGTGATATTTTAGTCCGGTATCGTATCAAAGTCAAAATTTTGGTATCGTGACAACACTAGTATATGCACATTCTCAGAAACCGTTTCCGTTTATCTTGTACAAATCAAATCAGTGAGAAAAGTGACATATAAATATGTAAAAAAGGATAGACATAACAAGCAAAAGCTTCAGCCTGCATCTTTTTTCACATCATTTGTAGATGTGGATCCAGGAGTTCAGGTAAACACGTGGATGGGCTCCGCGTCTCCACCCGTGATCGCTGCTGTCCGCCTTCCACCCGCTGCGGAAGACGGGATGATTTTGGAGGATGTGCAGACTGATGAGGAGAAGCTTCATGGCAGTCTGCTGTCCTCGGAATCTGCTTTCCTGCCCTTTAACTCTGCTGTTCATCCAGCTTCAGCTCCTGACAGCGGTGAGGAGGAGTTTGATGATTCTCTGGCTCCTCCCAGATCCGCTCTGCACCGCCCATCAGAGGAGGAGTCAGTAGGCAGAGACGTCCTCGCCTCGCTGACACAAGGATCGGATCACGTGGACCGCGCTGACAGAACTGTCCTCTCCGACATTAACGCGCAGCAGCACGCGGTAAACGGAGATGCCGTGTTACGGAACGGTTCTGTGGAGGATTCGGACTGGACTGGGATGCAGAAAGCTGTTGTGCCGCAGTGTAAAGCAAAGCCGTGCGAACCACATGACGCTGCTGTGAGGATTCAGTCTTGGTGGAGGGGTCACTGGACGCGGCACTGCCACCCACAAGCCAAAGAAGTGCGTGCTGAGATTCGCTTGCGAAGGATGCAGGATCACATCGTCCACCTGACCGCAGAACTGGAAAGGTGAAACACTCGCTGTTCAGCACATCTTACATGTTTGTCCATGGGGTTATGAGGTATAAAGGAAGGAGAGTGATGCAGTTTTATTTGAATTATTCTAGTACTTTTGTGAATGAATGTTTTCTTTGGCTTTTCAGCTGATTAGTTCAAACATTAAATCAACTTTAAATCAACAATAACGTAAGCTTGAACAGTATAAAGTATTTCGCAGTAATTAAAGTATGTTTGGCAGCGTGCGCAGGCAGCAGGAAGAAGAGCGACTGCAGAGACGCGTGCAAGAAGAAGCTGTGAAGTTCCTGTGGAAGCAGGTCAGTGTGAAGATGATGATGATGAATGCTGTTCATGATGTTTTCACAGTAAATCCGCTACTATCAGACATGTTCAGCTGGGAAATAAAGGATGGGTGACGAACATGCCGGTGAATCATCAAAATGGACTATTTCCCTTACTTTGTCTGTGTGCCGTCTTTGTCCGACAGCTTCAGGTCGTGCTGGAGTGGCAGTCGTCTGTGAACGAGCGGCTCAGTGCGGCACAGAGTTCCGCGCTGGATCCCAGCATTCCCGCGGCAGCGGCTGTCCGCACTGAGATCTCCATCCCCGAGTCTGGCTTTCATTCCCCTGGAGAGCGACAGGCGGCGCTGGACAACAGCCTGAGCAGCACGGCCACGGCCGGATCTCCAGAGACGGTGCGCTCTCTCGGGCCCGTGACGGCAGCCGCCGGGGACAGTCAGGATGGCAGCCTGTTGGAGCAGTATCTGTCATCAGTGCAGCGACAGGACGAGGAGGAGGAGCAGGATAAAGGAGCAGGTGATGGAACAGGAACGCCTCAAGATCCATCTGATCTCTCTCTTCATGGAAAAGAAGAGCGCTTGTCCTGACCTGAGTCTGACAGGCTGAAAGGAAGCAGAGAAGTTGCACTGCTGAACGACGTTTAGGCGTCACAGGACTCCTGTGCCCCTGCCTTTGGCTTTTCTTAAAGACCGTACACCAACTTTGTTAAATCACTGGCCTTCAGTAGACATGTAGAGACGCAGCCTTTTCTCTAGACGAAACAGTCATGTTGTCGGCAGTCAAACACAGATCGAAGAAGCTCATGTTTAACTCAACAGTGACTTTTTAAATGACTGGCCGCTGCTGCCTTTGTTCTTTTCAACCGTGAAGTACGTTCATGTGCACTGTTGGGATATCAGTATACGGCTTTCCGTTCAAAATACTTTACATCTTTGCGTACCAGGAGCGTACCTAAGGTCTTTCAGTGCACTTTCCAGTAGATATGTTTCCTTTTACTGTAAATGTAGAGCCTGGATGACACAACCCGAAGTAGCCTTGAACTGTAGACGAGCATGTAGGTATGTGTGAAATTAATGTGAATTGATTTGATTAGTCTGCTGCAGTTTGAACCTACTGAGAGCTGAATAGCCTTTTATTGTAAATATTTGTGTGTGCATTTGGATATTTACACTATGTGCT
The DNA here is from genome assembly GCA_036247105.1 of Cirrhinus mrigala. Lineage (NCBI taxonomy): Eukaryota > Metazoa > Chordata > Actinopteri > Cypriniformes > Cyprinidae > Cirrhinus > Cirrhinus mrigala. Next base: position 41,957,286 of record CM070007.1, on the reverse strand, counting down.
GCAACAAGTGTTCAGTGTGGCATATGCGGTGAGTTTTTATTTATTTCACATTTTTATTCTTTTTTTCTATGTGATATATTTTAAAAACCATTTTTGTAAATAAAATTTTACTTTCTTTCACCATTGTGGTATTTTGCATCCATACTTCAGCGCACAGTGGGAGGAGACAGCATTTTAAGAAGTGTGAAATACTTTGGATTACTGTGATAATATTCAGGTCTTGCAGCGGCTGCTTCACTGGATCTCTAACTAAAAGTAGTACCGCTAGATGGAGCTCATTATCTAAGACTGCTAGGTATCATAACCGAGTTTGTTTGTTTTTTAGTGATTAATGTCTTGTACTTTCGTTTACGCGTTTGCGCTGTTTCTTGATGTTTTATATCATATAGACACAGCCAGTATCATTTCTTTTTTGACTTCATTATAATAAAATAATTATTACTACTTTGGCTGGTTTCTCTCGGTTGCTCTGTCGGCCTGAAATAAGTCGTTAAATCATCAAATGTTGGCTGCATTGGATTAGTCAGTAACAGCCGAACCGTTCGGTTCATGAAGATCTCGATGGTTCTTTGTTCACTGATCAGTTTTACACGGACTCGCATCTGAAAACAAGAAAACTATCATAATATTGTCTTGATTACATTTTAATTATTCGGAATCATGTGATACTGAAGCATATCTTGTATATTATCCGGCTAGTTGTATTTATTTATTTCAATTTATTTTTCCATTATCATACCAATCGCTTTTGGCTGAAGGAGTGTCCTGACGTCACGCCTTACGTCACCCGCAAATAAGTTCTTCGGTGAATGTTGCGTCGCGTCATTTAGATCAAACGCTCGTACGCGCGTCACAGCAAGAGACAATGATCATTGACAGAGTTTGTGAGGGATTCTCGAGTGTTCTGGACGGGGACAGCGATGTTATGACGAGTCCGGTCCACCTGTTGTCCTTCTACGGATGTCCTTCTCCCACAGACGCGAGTCTGTCGGCCGGATCTCCGAACTCGGATTCGGATCAGAGCTGGAGCAATGCGGGTAGCCCTCAAAACGGCGTCAACGGTAGGAAAAAATCAATAATTATGAGACCCTTTAAACTATTTTATTAACCGTACTGAAGTGGTGTGTTCACACGGACCGTGTCAGGAAAGCAAAGTGTTGGTCAATAAAAGCCAAGTGCGAAAGCCACGCAGCGTATGTAAATCACGGGAGACTGCATTCAGTGGGATTCAGAGGACAGTAAACCGATTAAAGTAAATAACGTTTAATCAAAGTCTTTACTTTCTCAGTGGAAGCGCACAGCGCGCGGAAACCGAGTCGGTATCAAGGCGTGCGCGTCAAGAACACCGTCAAAGAGCTGATCATGCAGAAACGCCATCACGACATTCAGGTACGCGTTATGTGACATTATGTTGTATTTATTGGTGACGCGTGATCTGCTCCATCAGACTTCAATGAATCCACAGTGCTGTTTCTCTTATGCTGTTATAAATGGACGGAATTATATGCTTCTTCACAGGCTCAGCAGTATCAAACTGAAAATGAATGTCCAGGTAAATACATCAATGTACCCACTTATGACGCAGTAACAGTAAGTTGTTTGTCAGAAGTTACTGGAAAATAAATTTCTGTTTTATTATAGCCATATTGCACGCGCTGCAGAGAACGAAGAGGGAATTGGAGAATCTGTGCGTCTCTCCTGTGAAACGACTGCGAGCCGCAGAGACGGACATCCTGGTGCGTTTCAGATCGCTTCATTTAACGTACAGTGTTATGTCCGCTCACTGGAGCATCACTGGATTCTGAGGCCTGTCGAGGTCAATGACTTCTGTCTGTAGTTCAGTAGGAAAAAGATCTGTGTGGATTTTGTTTATCTACACTATACAGTTCAATAAGAATCATGACACAGAGCAGCGTTTCTCATCTCTCAGAATGTTTTATATAGTAAGTAAGTAAATGAAGTATGTAAGAAGAGTTGGGAAACATTGGTGTAGATTCTAAATAATTATTTTAAGCAGTGTTGGGCATGTTACTGTAAAAGAGTAATTAGTTAGAGTTACTAGTTACTTCTCACAAATAGTAACTGAGTTACATGATTATAAAAGTAACTTACTTTACAACATAGTTACTTTTTTTTTAGAAAAACCCTCAAATATGTCAAGTAACTTGGATGTCCCCAATATTAAGTATGTTAAATGAATGAAATAGACACTAAATAGAATAAATTATTATTATAATAATATATATAAATTATAATAATATAACTCGGTATATAAATAAAGGTGACTTATAAAACATTGTACACTAATCTACTATAATGTGTTTTAATGTTGATGTGAGAGACACCTATCAAATTTAAAAAAAAAAATATTGTAAATATTATCAACCTTCTACGGACACCTTGGCAATAGAATTGCCATTGGCTAGTACATATTTTGTTGTTGTTGCTAGTTTTTTTTTTCTTTTTTAAATATCTGAAAGTACACTATTGCTGTCAAGCAGTATAATATATTATAATAATTTAGCATTAAACTTTAGTAATTAGAACTACTAGAATAACCATGTACGAATGCATTTGTCATGTTGACTGATCTTAGGACTGGTGGTGGTGCTTAAGATATTGTCATTTAGTGTATCTATAAAAAAGGGGGGAAAAAATAATACTGATAAGATAAAACTGCTACCAATTCGACTACTAACAACAATATAAAACGCACTAAAGATTAATGATCTTTTATGAATATTAATTACGTTGTCTGCATTCACTCGAACTGATTTGCTGAAATCAAAACAGGGACGATCATTGGTGAGCGCCAGCCAATGAGATTGCCGTTTGCGCATTAGTTCCGCCTACTACCGGAGAAACCGGCAGTTCTTAAAAGCTGAAGAATTCCGAACGACCTCTGTTATTTTGACAGGAAAATACAACAAAGAATATCGTTTACATATAGCGCGTCAGTTCTGCATGATATAAAAGACTCTCTCGCTCTGTATCTTTCTTTCACAACAAAATCCTCGTGATTCTGATTCTAAGAGAAAGCGACGGCTAGTTGTGTGCCTTCACACTAGAGTCTACGGCTCATCAAATACAGGTACGCTACGCATCCATTCATATGAACTGAAAAATAAATATGTTAGAATAAATAATAGTAACGCCGCATTTCATCGTCAGTAATGGTAACGGCGTTATAACGGGGGAAACAGTAATTCGTTTGATTACTCGTTACTGAAAAAAATAACTCCGTTAGTAGCGCTGTTTATTTCTAACGCCGTTATTCCCATCACTGATTTTAAGTGAGTTTTGAAGTTGACCCAAACTCACAGTCTCGTGTGCTTCTCAACCCTTCCAAAGCTACGGTCACTCCTGAGCCTCTTCGTTACGTTTTGCTGTGTTCCCTGCAGAATACACAGTACCACGTGCTGAACCTGTGTCTCTGTGTCTCCCAGTCCCCGCGCGTCCACGGCGAGAACGTGTTCTGCGACGCTGAGATGTTGGAGGACTTCGGTGACGTCCTGTTCAAAGAGCGGCTCTCCATTGACTCCGTGACGGTGAGAGGATGTCCGGCGCCTCCTCGAGATCTGTACGCCGATGCCGGAAGCCCCGTTTACGCCGGCTGCCATCCGCTGCCGTCCGCGGAGAGCACGTACCTGTCCTCGGTCCCGCCGCGCGCGTCCGGCCTCAGTACGGCAGCCGCACCTCCGGTGTCCTTCTTCCAATGGCAGATACAGCATGAGGAGGAGAAACTGGCTGCTTTGAGCCACGTGGAGCTCACCGCTAGAGATGGGGATGGAGACACGTGAGGACATTTTCATACATTGTACTCTTGAATCATTACTGTGTCGTAGCCAACCTCAGCAGGGCTATTCTGTTGGTTTCCATCTTTAGAGACTGGGCATAGAGTCATTAGGTGATTGTTGATTGATTGCAGGTTCTTGCACATCGCGGTGGCCCAGGGGAGAAGGGCTCTGGCCTACGTCCTCGCCAGGAAAATGGCCACCATCGGCATGCTGGACATGAAAGAACACAACAACCAGGTACGGCCAACAAAACACTCCCATCGGACCGACGCGATTGTCTGTACAGGAACTGACGGGAACATACCTGTGCACACGCCCTGTTATTAACACAAACAAACAAATGCGTCGAGGGGCGATTACTCATTTGATCTTTCGTTTCCTCCGCTCAGAGCGCCTTCCAAGTCAGTGTTGCCGCAGATCAGCACCTGATTGCGCAAGACCTGCTGTTGCTGGGAGCCGAAATCAACACCGTGGACTGCTGGGGCCGATCCCCGTTACACGTGTGTGCTGAGAAGGGCCACGCCTCCACTCTGCAGGTACCGCTTCCTGTTCACTCCCTAACCCTGAATGGAAATCCCCCCCCGGAGCGTAGCCTGGTTACTAATGTTAAGAGTTCACGCTGAAAGGCCGTTTCCACTGTGTCGTTCACATCTAGTAACACTAGATTGTCATATTAATAAAACTCATTAACTCTGAAGAAGCTCCTGCACTCAGACTCACCTCAAACATTCACAGTCATTTGATGAGACAGACTGTGTGTGCAAAATATTTAATTCATGACGTCCGGCAGTTTGATGAGTCTTTTTGTCTACTGCAGCTGTTTATCAGCAGCCATCTGTCCGACGGACGTGAAACACCTTGAAGAATCAGAGCAAGTCTTCTCTGTACAGCAGCTAACACTAATAAACCTAATAGAACTAGTAAACCTGTGGATCCAGTATGATAACAGGAACGAGAGACTGACTGCTGTGCACGCTTAAATGCTCTCATACATTTAAATTGATATTGGCACCTTCGTTCAAATAGGCAACCACTAGCCTACTAGTCGAATGTCGAATAACTAGTTGACTAGTCACCCGGTCTGGCCCATCCCTACTGTCATTAACAACACAGTGTTTCCTTGTTAACCTGCGTCTGTTAGCCGCTGTTTTTTCCTCTTATCGTTTTCTCATCTTCTGTCAACAGTCCTCATCTATCATTCGATCAAATGCTCAGTGTTTATTTAACCAGCCGCTTACTGACTTCCTCATAACATGCTTAACTAATATGCATTTCCTCAAAAAAGAGGCACGAAACACAGGCAAAAAATTCCCTCGACTGGCCGCACAACACAACCTCCTTTGATAAGACTGGAAAACAAAATGCCTGCGTTTCTGTCAGCCATTTACTGTCAACAGGTCGTGGCACGCAACCGTCGCCGCAGTCGGTAACGCTGCCGTACACGATCCCTCCCTTCTCCCAGAATGCCACAGTGCAGTACATGTTGAGATCTGTTTTCTAGAGCTTTCTTGGGAATTGTGTAAGCAGCAAACTCACTGTTTCCCTTCAGGCCATCCAGAAATCCATGCAGACTAGTGGGCGGCAGGTCAACGTGGAGGTGGTCAACTACGACGGTCAGTGTGTTCTAGAAACGGGGCTCCTCTGCCCTGGTTATTTCATGTAATAAGTTCATCCGCGGTTGGCGTTGCAACAGAGTGAAAGATCCTGAACGTTTTGCGTCCCTAGGACTCACGGCCCTCCATGTTGCGGTCCTGTCCCACAATGCCGCGGTGCAGGAGCTGTGCGGTCACGGGACGCCCCCTTCCGCTCAGAATCTGGCGCTGCTGCAGAAGAGGAAGCTGCTCGGGGAGTGCGTGAGCACTTTGTTGCAGATGGGCGCGTCACTGGAAGCGAAGGTGAGCGTGGTTCCGTTGGAGCTTCGGGTTTGATTGCGTCTGATGGTCTAGACTCATGTGTTTTTTATCGCGTTTCAAACAGGACCGCAAGAGCGGTCGCACCGCTCTGCACATGGCTGCCGAAGAGGCCAACGTTGAGCTTCTGCGCCTTTTTCTGGACCAGTCCAACTACTACTCCGTCATAAACGTGAAGGTTAGTGAGTGGCGTCGTGTCTCTCCCACGGGCGGTCAGCGCTCGGTTTTGATCGTGACCTCTCTTCTGTGTGATTGACAGGCGTTCAACGGGAACACGGCGCTGCACATGGCCAGCGCTCTGCAGGGCCGCCTGGCTCAAGTGGACGCGGTTCGATTGCTGCTGAGACGAGGAGCCGATCCCAGCGCCAAGAACCTGGAGAACGAGCAGCCGGCCCAACTGGTGCCCGACGGTCCGCTGGGAGACCAGGTCAGAATTGATGAGTGTTTGGAAAAGCTCAGTAAAAGGATTAATCGATTAAAAAGTTTCAATAAAACATGCTGTTGATGACGGGACAAATAACACTGCTAGTTATTATTAACAACGCATCATCCATATTTTTGAAAAGGAACATATGAGACTATAATGTTGGGTATCGATGAACACCGTTACGCTTTGCTAGCATGTTAATTTCCTCATCCAAATGCATCTTATATGAGATGAATCAGGCAAACGGCCAACATAAACATAATAATGCAGCTTATATCCGCCTGCACAAGTCATTCGGTCAGAATGCGCTCTTCCCGTGACGACGCGCCGCGGCACAAAGTGTTCACAACTTTCTATTGTAGCGTTGTTTTCATTACAATAAAACGTTTATGGCAGATTGGCTTTGCATGTCTTGCGCTAGACTGTATTTTCATTATCACGTGACACCAGGCTAGGGCTGCATAATTAATGGAATTTCTAATTGGGATTACAATTACAGATGCCACAATTATGTAATCATTCAAAGGCGCAATTACCAAAAAAAAAAAAAAAAATCCACTTACATTATTCTGCTTTCTTAAGATGTGTGTGTTAGAGAGAGAGAGAGAGAGAGAGAGAGAGTGTGTATTTCCTACAGGTTATCTTAAGGTTTTTTTTTCCCCTCATTGTTTTATTTAAAGAAGAAACTATATAAAAATGTCATGCAGTTGCTTCAAACAATGGTATAAACCTATTCGAAACATCATTCAGTGTAAATTGTAATAATCGTAATTAATATTCGCAATTACAATTTAAAGAGAACAATCGACAGTTATGATTTTTGTCTTAATCGTGCCGCCCTACTCCAGGCCTCACCGCGCGGTTTCGAACCGCACTTTCACTGTGGTTCTCCATCTGGACGGCCTGCTGTCCCGTCACTAACCAGTCAGACCAGATGACGATCTTGGCACCCCTCCCTGCTCCCCAGCCCTTGAGATTAACCTAAACTCCAGTCGCATATTAGTTCCTATAAACTGCTTTTAAATAGTCGCGTTGGGTTAAGCGAGAGAGAACCGGTTTGAGGAGTTCAGACTAAAGCGCCTCAGGCCCTGCGTGACTCGCTGATCCATTGAGATTTTCAGTGACCCATTTTTCTCTGTAATTCCCACAGGTGCGTCGGATCCTGAAAGGCAAAGGAGCGCCGTCCCGCTCGTGAGAGACCGTCCCATTCTTCCCTTCAGAATCGCTGTCAGTCAGGCAGTCCGGTCTGTGTACAGATTCATTTGCCGCTTTGGGCAGATGTCGGTTGTTTCCATGAAACAGTTTTATCATTGTTCACTACTGAGTAGTAGACGGCACAGGAAAGTGAGAGCAACAGTTCAGAGAAGCTACCTGACGTTAGAAGAGGAAACTAATGTTACGAGGAAGTTAGGAAGGATTATTCAGAAAGTAGTAATAAATGAGGACACGTCGTTGAAGAGAAAGAAGGTCGTTGGTCACTGGATTGAACAGTGAATCATTTTCTCTTGTTCAGTAGCGGATCTGAAGTATTGCTCTGGTGTGTAAAAGGTTGTAAACTATAATCTCCAAACAGTGTAACTATATCCGTATTGTTGTTGTTATTATTATTCTTCTTCTTCTTCTTCTTGTTATTATTATTCTTCTTCTTCTTCTTCTTATTATTATTATTATTATTATTATTATTACTCTCGTGTGTGTTTTGTCAGGAGGTTTGCACGTTAAACATGAGCAACAGTCTTTACCTGAGATGCTAATCAGTAACTTTAAACCTGTTAAACCAGAACGTCCCCGATTGTTGACTTGAGTCATGTTTCGGCATGTCATTTTGGGACTTTCTGCCATTAACGATTAACTTCTTGTGAGGTCATGTGATTCTCTAGTAGTCCTCTAATTATTCTGGATAACTCTGATTGCTCTGTTTTATATTAAGTGCTATATTCTCAGAATCCACATAAAAATAGGGTTTAAGGTGTTTCTTTATGAAGACAGATTAGATATGGTGTTAGTATATTAAGTATGGTACAGTATAGTTAGTATATTATTATTATTATTATTAGTGCTTTATAACAGCTCGTATTACATGAATCTGCGTGATATTGCTGATGAATATGTTTGTGGTGGTGGGATGAGCATATATTGTTATGTATATTATGTCATTCAGCGTTATCTTCCATTGTGCATCAGGAGTGGGTTGGTGTTGGTGTTTCCTTTGCAGGTCACTTGATATTCTGTAAGTTGAATTATCTGCTGTAATTCAGTCCTAAATAAACTTTCTTTGTTAATGTTTTGTTTTGTCATGAGAGTTTCAGCCTTCACAGGAGACTGAAGCAGAACGCGAATTGAAGAGTGCCAAAACAAAAGAGCAGAAAGCCGACCCAGACCAGGAAATAGTCACACTGAAACACAAGCGTACATCACGGCACGACTTACAGGAATTCATGAAAGATTGCAGTAATAGTGCTAATGTGACAGACAGCTGTTTGTTGTTGGCACAGTGATTAGCTGTTATTAAAGTGCTCATCATGGCCACGTTCATCTGCTTCTGAACTTTGACCTTTAAGTCGGTGCCGGTAGCCTCGTGGTCGGTGCGCCGTCATGTACAGTTCACGGCGACCCCAGTTCGATTCTCATCTCAAGGTCCTAGGCCGATCCCAACCCCTTCGCTCAACCCACTACTTTCTTGTCATCTCTCCGCTGTCCTATCTGAATAATAAAGGAACAAAAAGACCAAAAGAAAAAAAAAAAAGCCTTTTATTTTTAAGTGCCTTTAAAAATCTTCACAATGACAAAATGCCTCATTCATACACGACAGACACATGGAAGACACTGAAAATAGATTTGAAAAGTATATCCCAGGTGATTCCCCTCACTTATGTAAGCTGCTGACCTTTTCTTTTTCTAAGAGGAAAGCACAATTAATATGTCATTGTATAACAGACGGAAGATTTCCTCATATTCAGAGTCTGGAGAATCTGGTGAAACTCTAGAGGACTTTTGAGAACCAGCAAAAGCCTTTAAATGATCAGCTAATACCTCAACTTCTGCATTTCCCTGTATTTTTCCTGCTTCAGTTCTTACACGTCACATCCCTTCACAATTCTTGTGTTTTTCTTGTCGTTATAAATAATATTAATAGAAACATGAAACCACAATGTTCTCACAGTTCAGTGAACCTCAAGTTTCATTAACCTAGGCTGGGACACGCATCAGAAATTCCCTCATACGGAACCAGATTTTCATTCAGCGTCGGCGTGTTTGTATGTGTGTACGTGCACATCATTTCATTTCATAAGTGATGTCAAACAATACAGGCAGGACAAAGTTTATTCTAGTCCCCTCTTAACCCTAACCCAGTTTCAGATTCAGCCACCGAATGTCTGACCGCTCATTCACTTTTCGCTCACATAGTCAGAGATTATTTACAAGAAAAAACTCAGAGATTATTTACAAGAAAAAACTCAGAGATTATTTACAACTAAATAAATTAAATAAAAGCATGTGCCAGAATATCATTTCTTAGTCTATGATGAGTTCACTGAATGGTTTTTGTTTTCTTCTTCAGTGGATTTTAGAAATCTGCCACGTCTGAAAGAGGCTCCGCTTCAAAACACCCTCGAGCTTTAATGAAAGTCGAAGTCTAAACCGGTGTGTCTGCATATTTGAGATCAACAGTAACTGTAGATCATTAAACAAAAGCCTTTGTGAGGTTTTCATGCTCAGTTTACATGCTCGAGGCCATTTGTTACCCGAGTGACTTGCGTTACAACTTCAACTGTAAATTCGAGAACAACATGCTTAACTGACGAGCTAATTATCAACATAATTAACAGAGCGGGATGCTGAATTAAAAAAAAAAAAAGAATACGGGAGGGTTTCTCTAAAGCCTTTCTAATCACACTGATGCTAAAACATTATTTTTTATATGTTTTTAAATTTTTGACATTGGATCATTTGTTCCCATGAGCTTCTATAGTTCCTCTGATCTGTAAATACAAAACATACAAACCCGACCCGTGATAGTCAGCATTCAACTGATCGAGTTTAACACCCAGCGTTCATCGCTGCTGGTCTGGTTATTGTGAGAAGAAGAACACAGTCTCAGTGACGGCTCTGGTTCATGTCGAGCTGACAGTGTGGGAACTCCCACTTCCTCCTGCAGGTGCTTGTATTTCCTGTCCGAGTCAGATTCCCAGCACTGATGCGTCATCCCACAACTGCTGTCTTTTTATAGATTATTTGACTACAATATTCATGACATACACAGAAAAACCAAACGTTGGATGTGTCAAACAATAATGTCACAAAGACATATTTCAGCATTCAGGTGATGGTTTATTCTGATGTATCTATCGGCCGTATCAATGACCTCTGTACTATTTTTAAGAGGAAAGGAAGGAATACTTCATTTTATACAGCTAACTGGTAAACGTACACGTCAAGACAGTTTAGTCGTCTGCTCTATATCACGCACGTTGACCTTTGACCCGGTGACGTGGCTCTGGAATCTCCCCTGTTGTCGGTCAGTCAGAGAACGAGCACCGTTGCACAACGCCGCAACAGAAACTTACACAAGTGAGAGCCTTGACCGTCTTCCTGAAAGTGACCTGAACGATGCTCCCGCCCTGAGGTCAGCCTCCCGTTTGGGTGTTGCGGCCTGATGTTCGGCTGTTAGGAGTCAAATCGGTGCAGTTTCATCAGTATATCGCTGCTCACAACACACATAGTTTCAGAGCAGCCTTACTGAAATTCATGCTGTTCATATTTAGAATATCTTAATGAATTCCACTGAGCCGTTTAGGGCTGTAACAACATGGCTGTTTTAACTCTTCATCTGGAGTAAAAGACTCACTGTGTCAATCAGGAAAAGAGGAAGACGCAAGAAAAGTCGGTCTAACGCACAGGATGGGAGTCTGTCGGTAATCAGCAAATCAATTCGGTGACAAAAAGTCACAATGTTTCTATTTTAACCCAACTGTACGAGCATCACAGAAACACCTGGGAAACTTTCATTTGAAATGTGTTCAGTCAAACAGACTGAGATCGACATCTCAATCTTCTTAACCTTGTGTGGCACGCGCTGCTATTGCGTAACCTGACGAGTCTCAGTGTGTCAGAAATCTGTTCATTCTTCATTTTTCATTGCGTCCAACACTCGTTCTCTCTCGTACTGGGACTGTCGTATCGGAGAGTCAGATTGTTCTGTAATAGAAAAATAGACCTGTTTTATTAGAACTGGCTGGTCTGAAAACCAGGACAGGGGTAGGAAAGATATGATTTAGTGATTCATGCTGAATGAAACAGGTTTGTCATGGAGTGAAGCGTCAGGATTAACACTAGTTAAAAATCGAAACAATAAAGGGTCCAGACAGTCAGTGATTATGAAAATGACTGATCTCAATTAATCTAGTGTTTGTCCTTAATAACCAGGAACAAACACAGATGCTGGTGGAAGTCAAAGGTCTAGTTTCCAGTTTCTGAGTGACAGAACAGTTAATCTGCACCTCAACCTTCATTACATATTAATAACCTTGCATCTGAGAGTCTTTGCTAAAGACAAACATTGGTTATTCTATAACCCTTCAAATGATTACAGTGCGATTTAGTCGAAATGCAATTAAATCATGTTGACTTGCTCTGTCTTCAAAAAATTAAAAACGTGAATGGCGTAAACTATTAGCACACCCAAGGCATTAAAACGCTTCTATTAACTTCACTCTTAACCTGTTAAACTTTTCGTTGTTCTCTAGCCGTGTATCTGCTCTAGTTCCCGTTTTTTTTTTTCTGAGTGACTGCAGCACTTCTTGTGTGACTGTGTGAAGGTGAAATGCCTCCCTCTGCTGTCGCTAAGCGTTACAGCAGCTGTCGTGCTGTTTTGCAGCAGTGTGGCATGCGCGCGCACGCTTTGCTTTCCGGTAGTGTGGCATTGCAGGACGAAGATGCGGAGGAAGATGTCTGAATCTCATGCCGAGGCGGGAAACGAGATGCCGAATAACAAAAAACAGAAATTGAGCAGTGATGAAAACAGCAACCCCGATCTGTCTGGAGACGACAATGTAGGTTAACTGTGTTCTGAATGAGTTTAATATGTGTATTTGTGCAGCTGCTCGTGAGTGAAGTTTCTCTTTGTCTCTAATCGCGTGTTTCTCATCATCGTTAAACTGCTTCTTTTTCGCTGCTCAGTGTTTGTCATCATGGTTTCATGGACGTTTAACATGCTCCGTGTTGCTCTGTTATTAGACACGAGACTGTGTCCTTGTCAACAATAATCCGAGGGCTTCAGTTAGTGTAGATCCATGTATTTATATAGACGACGATGACGATGATGATGATGAACATCGGTTAATGAGAATATAAAGCATGATCGGTTTCTGTTTTTGTGTGAATGCATTTGTTTCTGTCTCCATCATGTGATCTGCTCTGGATCAGTAGAAGAGTTCATTAACTTTTGCTCACATGGACACAGGGTTGCATGTTAATTCATGGCCTAACAATCAGATGTTTCCATTTTCACAGGATGATGCCGTCAGCATCGAGAGCGGCACCAACATGGAGCGGCCCGACACTCCCACAAACACGGCCAATGCCCCGGGCAGGAAGAGCTGGGGCAAGGGCAAGTGGAAGTCCAAGAAATGCAAATATTCCTTCAAGTGTGTCAACAGTCTGAGGGTAAGAGAGCCTGAGGTGTTTCTGTAGTGTGTACTTGTGAGGGCACTCTGACGGTGATGTGTGTGACGTGCAGGAGGATCACGGGCAGCCGTTGTTCGGAGTGCAGTTTAACTGGCACAGTAAGGAGGGCGACCCGCTGGTGTTCGCGACCGTCGGCAGCAACCGAGTGAGTGAAGCGCTCGCCATTCGTCAAACACACACACGCGTCTCTGCAGATTTCCTCACGTTGGGTGTCTCTTCTTCCTGCAGGTCACTTTATATGAGTGTCATTCTCAAGGAGAGATTCGTCTCCTGCAGTCGTATGTAGATGCTGACGTATCCTTTTCAGACTCGTTCGATGGTTGGGTTTTATCCTGGAGCGTCTGGCGTTATTCTGTCCGTATGAAGCTGCAGTGTCTTTTGTTATTCCCTTGATTCTTGCACTGACTAGGCAGATGAAAACTTCTACACTTGCGCTTGGACCTTCGACACGAGCACCAGTCACCCGCTGCTGGCCGTGGCCGGGTCGCGCGGCATCATTCGCATCATCAACCACATCACCATGCAGTGTGTCAAAGTGAGTCGAGATGAATGTTGAACTGCTGTTGGCAGAAACGGTCTGACCTGCAGTAGTGCGGTCGTGTGCGTCTGCTGCTTGTCCGGTCACGTTCACACTGATTTCTCCTTCGTTTCGTCTGCAGCATTACGTCGGCCACGGAAATGCGATCAACGAGCTCAAATTTCACCCGAGGGACCCGAACCTTTTGCTGTCGGTCAGTAAAGGTAATGAGCTCTCAGACCTTCCGCAGGCCGGCACGCGCTCCGTTCAGAGCACGACGTTCATCGTTTGCTGTGTTGTTTTTGTCAGATCACGCGCTGCGCCTCTGGAACATTCAGACGGACACTCTGGTGGCCATCTTCGGAGGCGTCGAAGGCCATCGTGACGAGGTCTTGAGCGCGGTGAGTTTAAAGTCATGGAGTATCGTTGGTATTCCTGATCGGACTCGCTTCGGCCAGTCTGCGGTGTGAGCAATACAAGTGCGTTAGGCTGATGAAAGTGTCTTCGTGTCACTAAATGCTCCCGTTTTGTTTTTAGGATTTTGACCTGCTTGGTGAGAAGATCATGTCCTGTGGGATGGATCACTCCTTGAAGCTGTGGAGAATCAACTCTGAGCGGATGCAGAAAGCCATACGCGGCTCATATGAGTATAACCCCAGCAAAACCAACCGGTGAGTCCTACCTAGTGCTCTTCGGTCAGGTTCCTGATGGCTTCTTCAGCGGTCTGTGTGCTTTAGCGTGTGGGTTCAGCCAGTCTTTCTTACGTACATTTTCAGGCCTTTTGTGTCTCAGAAGATTCACTTCCCAGACTTTTCCACGCGAGACATTCACAGGAACTACGTGGACTGCGTCCGCTGGCTTGGCGATTTGATTCTTTCAAAGGTACTCTCTGCAGTGCACACTTAAATACGTCAGTATGAGTTACTCGGTAATGATGCTAGTCGTTTTTTTGTGTGCTGTTTTGTAGTCATGCGAAAACGCAATTGTGTGTTGGAAACCCGGAAAAATGGAAGACGATATCGACCACATCAAACCGAACGAGTCTAACGTGACCATCCTGGGCCGCTTCGATTACAGCCAGTGCGACATTTGGTACATGCGCTTCTCCATGGACTTCTGGCAGAAGGTTTGAGCTTCTTGATAGACATTCACGTTAGGGCTGGGTATCGAGTTCGAGACTTTTTAGGCACCGACCGAAATGCCTCGATACCGTCGAGTATCGAAAAACCTCTTGTCGTTCGGTACCAAACTTCGATACCTAAGGGGTTAATCTCATCAACGTCAGTGTGCCAGTAAGCCTGCGGCACTAGTTGTGTTCGACTAGAAGCGGCGCCGCGCAGATCGGCGGCTTTCACACTGACCCCGGAATGCGCAGGCCCTCAGAGCGTAGCGGCTAATTTGAAGTGTGAGCGCGGCTTGCGCGCCAGTGGAGGGCTCCGTTGCACGCGCGCTTTGGTCGAAACAGCAACAAACCGTCCTCGCGAGAGCGCTCCGAAAGCATACGAAGCAGTCTGCTCTCTGTAGCTCTCCTGATCCTGCGCAGAGCTGCGACAAAGTCGATCACACCCGCTAGTTTACACCGGTCACACTCAGAGATGTGGCTCACACGTGAGGCTGTAGCGTGAAAGCATGACAGCCCCCTTAGATGAAAGGCTACGTTTACACTGGTGCGTTTTTGTTTAAAAAATCAAAACAATCCTCATCCATACTGGCATTTCAGAAAAGATATGCATTCATACTACACGACCAAAAGTGTGAGTTACGTGATCATTGTGGGGGCAGCCGTGGCCTAATGGTTGGGGAGTCGGGCTCGTAATCGAAAGGTTGCGGGTTCGAGTCCCAGGTCCGGCAGGGATTGAAGGTGGAGGGAGTGAATAACCAGCACTCTCTGCACCCTCAATACCACGACTGAAGTGAGTCCCTTGAGCAAGGCACCGTTCCCCCAACTGCTCCCCGGGCGCCGCAGCGATAGCAATATGGCTGCCCACTGCTCCGGGTGTGTGTTCACGGTGTGTGTGTGTGTTTGATCACTTCTCACTACTGTGTGTGTGCACTTGGATGGGTAAAATGCAGAGCACAAATTCCGAGTATGGGTCACCGTACTTGGCCACACGTCACGTCACGTCACATCATTCACGAACACTGTAGCGTGATGCTACATAAGACGGTAAATAAGATTTATATTCCGCTTTTACTCAAAACTCATTTTAAATCGCCAGCGAGTAATAACTTAATAAATTTGTAATAACTTCCATTTGCCGTAGAATGTGTGTTTTGGCCATGTAATGTTGTTGAAATATGTTATGTCATCTGAGTAAGAATAGCAGTTGCAGAAGTGAGAAGGCATATAACGTTATGGCACACATACCGGCAGACGGCGCTGGAGGCTGCTAGTGCTCGTCAGTAAATTAGTGGAAAATGAATAGAAATTATGATTCTGTCTGAGGTATGCATTTTAAAACGAACGTGCACTAGTGTGAATGTAGCCTAACAGATGTGTAAACTGAAATTTTTTTGAGCTTTATTAAAATTATTTTCACTGATTTATTGTTAAATTTGATTTCACAAAATTGGTTTTGAAAAAAGTATCGCTCAGGAACCGGTATCAAGTCAAGGTATCGTATCGGCATCGATATCGAACAATTTTGAATGATACCCAGCCCTAATTCACATACATTCTTCATCGGTCCAGATGTGAATTGTTGACTACTGACAACAAAACAAGCCAATGACGGTGTCGTTAAATAGCGTTAGTACGAACATTTGACGTTACCACATGAATGAAGAGTGTGTGTGTGTGTGTGTGTGTGTGTGATCTTCACTTCCTCAGATGTTAGCTCTTGGAAATCAAGTCGGGAAGCTCTATGTTTGGGACCTGGAAGTGGAAGATCCTCATAAAGCGAAGTAAGATTCCTGTGCTCGCACTGTCCACGGCACCGTATTCGGCTGAACGGAGCAGATTTGTGCTTTATAAACTTTATTCTGCTTTCCTCAGGTGCACGACACTCACCCTCCCTAAATGCACGTCGGCCATCAGACAGACCAGTTTCAGCCGGGACAGCAGCATTCTCATCGCGGTGTGTGACGACGCGTCGATCTGGCGCTGGGACCGGCTGCGCTGAATCGCTCGCGTGCCGTTGATTGTTGAAATGATTGATCGTCAGGTTCTATTGTCTTTGCGTTTGTCTTTATCTTGAGACTTTGCTTTTGTGTTTTGCTTTTTTTCTTTGCCATTCTCTCGTCTGACTTTAATAAAATCTATTTTTCTAACCTATTTCTTTCACAGTTTTTCAAACCCATTGCAATTGTTGTGAAAATGTTCAATTAAAGCCAACACTGAAAAACAGTGAACAAGTATTCACTAATTCACTAAATATCATAAAAAATGAGAACGGGAGCATTTCTATTTCATCAGACCAAAAAAAAAAAAAACGTTATTACTATTAGCTGATAGCTTTATTACTAATGACATTTTAAATTATATAACGTGCATTCTCATAATTACTGTGGCTCTAATGCAAAAAAAAAAGCTTGGAATTTGTCCTCAGGATTTGCTGCTGTGCTCAGTTGTGAGTAATAGGGTCGAATCTTTAGGTTACCAACTCTAACCATTAGGCCACAAGTGCCCTGCTGCGTTGAAACTGGTTAACTTTGGGCTCTAATAATAAGTAGTAAGAACTCTTTAACGTGATCACGTCATTAGTAGAGCAGTGTGACTGATGACGTGAAGCTGATATATTTAGCGATGGTTAAATGGGCTCTTCTGCTGTTCTTCCTCATATTTCACTGTTTTCACATTACATTACTAGTGTGATATTTATAGTGTTTTTATCCTCCTCTTTGTGTTAAAGCTGCTCTAGATTATTTGTATAAAAAATGGTGCATATAAAATGTTTGTGATTAAATCACACCTCGTTCGTTTTGATGTTTTTGGAGGTACGCGCCGCGCCGTTCGTCCAATCAGTGAAGCGCGTTGTGTTTTGTTTCCGGGTCTGAGGTCGAGGCTGTCAGCTGCTTTTGGAACTTTCTAGTAGTAACGTGTGAGATGATGGTTCTACTGAAATCTGCTATCGACTGTGTTTTCTCGAATGTGTTTCTGCAGTAAACGTGGTGATGTTCGGTTGTTTAGTCGCCGGCAGATTGGTGAGTAGATTCAGGTTCAGTCACATGACCTTAGAGCCAGTCTGACCCGTCTTACAGATCTGTGGTCTGACCAACTAGCAGTTAGCCAACGGCTAACAGGCCTTATTTCGGATTCAGATGAGACCAATCTACGTTTTATTGAACCGTTATGACCAGTCTTCAGCAAAATCAGAGGACTAACCTGTCAGACTAGTTTAACCCTTGTATGCAACGCCAATAACGTGTTTAATCGAGCGCGATTATTACATACATATTGGATCACATCAGCAGCGTTTATCGCGTCTCATTTCACTGATGCTCACGTTTTACGGTGTCAAGACAGAACTTTAATGACGCGAGCGGTATTTCAGCGGGTTTTCTGCTCTCTTTCAGGTCCAAACGGACGCGCAGCAGGTCGCCACCGATAAATTCGTCTTTAATCTGCCTGACTATGAGAATGTCAATCATGTGGTGGTCTTCATGCTGGGCACGGTGCCCTTCCCGGCAGGCATGGGTGGTGCTGTCTACTTCTCTTTTCCAGATCCTGCTGTCGGACAGGTGTGGCAGCTTTTAGGCTTCATAACCAATGAGAAACCCAGTGCCATATTCAGAATCTCTGGTCTGAAAGCTGGTAAGCCGGCAGTGTAAAATCAGTTTCATAAAGGCTGGAAAACACTACACGACTTTTCCAATCACGACAGATCTGAAAACACTAGGGCGACTTCCAGAATCATGACGAAGGAAAATCACATCAAACTTGCACAGAATTGTGCACGGAAACGCATGACAAGTGAAGATTAGACGCAAGTAAAGTCTGTGTCCATCATACACTGCATCTGTCTGTGAAATCTGTCAACCTCATCTGCCCAAATTTTGACTGGCTTTAGTTCTGGAAACTCGTATGGATAATCAACCCATTTAGAATCTTAGCAAAAGAATCTTAGCAAAAGTCGTATATTGTGTGTTCCAGCCTTAAAGTGCTGAGAGAGAGTTTGTCCCTGATATGGTGTGTGTGTGTGTTTATATCCTGGTGGGGACCTAAACCTAAATACACACATGGGGACTCATGGGGACTCGTGTCACCGTGGGGACCTAAATTGAGGTCTCCATGGGGAAACAACCTTATACATCATACAGAATGAGTTTTTTTGAGAATGTAAAAATGCAGAAAGTTTTCTGTAATGGTTAGGGTAAGGGGATAGAAAATACAGTGTGGACAGTACAAAAACCATTGCACCTATGGAGAGTCCCCACAAGGATAATAATCCAAACAAGTGTGTGTGTGTGTGTGTGTGTGTGTGTGTGTTTGTGACGTATCAAGGCACAAGTTTGTATAATGACATGGGTATTGCATGGGTATTACAAGGAGAGGGTTACTTATGAGGACATTGCCCCATGTCCCCATTTTTCAAAAGGTTTATAAATCATTCAGAATGAGGTTTTTCTTTTTTTTTTTTTGGAAAAAGTAAAAATGTGCACAGTTTCCTGTGAGGGCTAGGTTTAGGTGTAGGGTTGGTGTAGGGCAATAGAAAACAGTTTGTACAGTATAAAAATCATTACGCCTATGGAAAGTCCCCACAATTCACAAAAACAAAACCTGTGTGTGTGTGTTTCAGGTGAGGGTGGAGCTCATCCGTTCGGCATGATGTCTGTCCCTCAGGCTCCGTCAGTGGCTCAGGTTGGAGTTTCTATTGAATCTTTGGACCTGCTTGCACAACAAACGCCAGTATCTAATTCAGCTGTTTCCACAGTGGACTCCTTTACACAGGTAACGCATGACAGGTAAAAGACTTCCAGACGTATCAGCCACCTTATAGCTACTTCAGAAAATACCTTTAGGGTCTTCAGTCTTTTCAAAGTGGATCCTCTGTTTGTAGTCGGGATGAACCATAGCATTTTTAGATTATGAACCACTGTCGCTGTAATGTCAGGAACTCTCCTGCGGCTGCTTTGTAGCTCTTCTGGAGCACACGTTTTTAACTGCTGAGCTAACGTGATGAAGATCTACACTGTCTACTTCACAGTTCACGCAGAAGATGCTGGAGAGCCTGTACAACTTCACCTCATCTTTTGCGCTGTCTCAGTCACAGATGACACCAAACCCTTCAGAGATGTACGTTCCTGCGAGCTCCATCCTCAAATGGTGAGTGATCTTTTGAGACGTGAAATGCCAGCAAATTAACGTTTGTGTTTAGAGTCATTCTTCTGTCCTCCTCACAGGTATGAAAACTTTCAGAGGCGAATGATGCAGAATCCAAACTTCTGGAAGACGTGACGTACTTGCCTTTTTAACAGTTTGATCCGTTACATCATGAAGAAGAATATAATTCACTTAACATTCAGTTTTAATTTCCACAAAGAGCTTCGTCTGGTCAAGGATCTTCTTATCATAAATACTGCCTGGCACATTGTTCATTTATTCGCTGAAAATATTTTATATAAGGTGCTGAAGTCGTAGCAAATAAAATCTTTTGTTGATACATTTTATTAGTCATGTTTATTTTTTAAAGCAGTTTTACAGGAACGTATGTCTCCATGTTTCAGTGTTTTCACGCACTAGAGTACATCTTCACAGGAAAGAAGCTTTAATGTCATCGGTGAGCGGCCAAAGAAAGAAAAGCCTCTGTTAGGTGTTCAGGAGCCCATTCTCCTCTGGCAGCAAATGAATGTCCGAATAACATTAATATTTACCTCTATGATAATTGTAGTACTTGTCTTTTATTGAACATGCCAGGTGATGCAGTCCTGCAATACATTAACACTTTTAGAAGTCCATTGATGAGCAACTGAAAACTGAAAAAAGCATGATCATCAGCATCATCTAAATGGTGCAGACAGCAGAATTTGTTCCATTATATGGTCAACTTATATTTGAAATGTAATTTGATATTTCCTGGTGAAATCAGTCTAAGCCCACACGTCACACCCATGGCATGAATGTTGTTTCCTTCATCGGTGTTGAAGGTGCTTAAAGACCTTTGTATTAGTCAAACATTCACACCGAATAACACATGAATAAAAGTTGTATTCTAAGGCAAGAACGGCTGAATTTAGCTATTGTTGTAGTTTTGTATGTTTGAGGAGTGATTTCACAGTATTGCCTGTAGTAATGTGTATCAGTTTTTACTTATGTATCAGTATTGTCTGTAGCGATGTGCGCGAGTATTTATTGTAGTAACGCCGTTGGGAGGCGCGTCTATGGCAACAGATTTGCCGACACTCTCACGAGCACAAAGCGATGCATCTGTACTCTTATTAGCTGTAGCAGCTGCAGTCGTTCTAGATCTGTATGCAGAAACGTTCTAATGATTGAGTGCAAACTGAAGTGTTTGCCTGCAGCTTTTGTCATGCTTCACACTGCAGTGTCTGAATATGAGCGCAATCATCTGTCGACTCTCTCGAGACTTTCTGACGACGGTGAGTGACATTCTGACTAATCAGAACTACTGAGTTAGCCGAAACTAATGTCTGAAAAACAAACGCACGTCTGCAAAGAGCACGACAGTCACATTTCTCGCGTTTCATTCCCAGCAGATATCGATCATATCTGGTCGTGTGTGTCGTGTTTTATTGAGAAACAGATGCTCATGCGGAAGGTACGAACGAACTCTTACAGTCCGAGTAAAGCGTGCATGAGAGATTCTTGGGTTCTTTCTTCTTTTCTTCATCTGTATATGCACATTGTTTCTCTGTTTGTAAATTCGAGTGAGAGCGTGTTCATTGCGGAATCCTCATGACATTAGGTTATGGTGTGTTTTAGGGGGTTTATATCTTCGGTTTGGGGACTTTCACGTTCTGCCAGCAGAAACTCAACCTCGGGAACAAACATGTTCTCCTACAGAGACCCATCTTCCTCCTGTCAGAGAAACTCTGTCAGTATTATGGATTTAAACAGATCAAGCCACAGACTGCAGGTCAGAACAATAATTTGAATTTGTTTTTCATGATCCTGCTGACCCATCTGACCTACAGGTTTCTTAGATGTGTCCAGATGTTTGACATGTAGCACAGATGTCAGGAAAGGCACTGCTATCATCTAGTAGTCTGTCGTCTGTGGGTTCTCGTGTCTCGTCAGATGTGCCGGTGGTGCCGCTCAACTTCTCGGCTCTGAGCGCGGAGGGCCCGTATGAGCGAGACGCCGTGGAGGGATGCGTGCGAGAAACTCTTCACCTGCTGCTCCGTGCCGCGTCGACGCGACAGTTTGTCTTTCGTGCTTTTCCTGGGATCGGAGTTCTTACTTTCCGGCAAAGCCGAGTCAAGATGACGTTCTACCCTGACTTTATCTCGGCCTTAGACAGCACTGGGAAACGTTCATCAGCTTTAACCAATGTGAGTCACAGTGACTGACACTTCAGTATGGTTGAACCTGGTGGAGTCTGTTTAGTTGTGCTCTGTTGATTCGCAGAGACCGGAAACGAGTAAATCTAGAGTACCCGAGGGATGCAGCGATGCGTCGCGACCTGCGACCTTTAGCGGCGCCACGCTTCGCAGAATGTCTGCTGGAGAACCTCTGAGAAAAGAGCCACAGACCGAGCCGTCAGCTCCCCGTGATGAGGACGATGGTGGCGATGGCTGGGGTTTGTAATAATCATGCCGACAGTTTGAGTAAATTAAGAATAACCAAACAAATATGGTAGTTCTGTAGGGAGTCACTATAAAGACTGTGTTAGACTCGCTCTTATCTAATTATATCTGCGACAGAGAATCGGCAGCCGGCGGACGCAGCGACTGCGACTGACCTCACGGACGGACTGGAGGACAAACGTCTATCAGACACTGACAGGTAGATTTCAACAGAAGATGATGCAGATGCAGCTGGCCCGTATACATGCCATCATTGCAATTTTATCCACTGAACTAAAAGCTACGTGTAAAAAGCAAGTAAATTCCTTACCATTACAGGCTTAGTTCTAATCCTATGGTGAACTAGTTAAAAATGTTTGAATTTCCAGACTGATTCATCTCTTTCCTCACGGGGTGATTTGTGTTCATTCATGAGTGATGCTCAGGTGTATCGCATGGCAAACCCTCTCAAAGACGCTCAGAATAGAGGCGTTATGTTACCGCGCCATTCACGCGAGCTCTGTGTGTGGCCTCGGTGTTCATCAGACCATTAGAGCCAGTAAAACCCACGAGTTGTGTTTAGATGTCACGTGAGACCGGTTTGTCTCTCTGAAATGCGAACTGTCACCAGCAGAGATGGAGTCTGTCAGCACTGTTCATCTCTCAGTAGAAACGCATTAAACATGCAAACGCCCCTCGCAGCGCCGCGTCACCGGGTGTGACTGAATAGACTGAGCTACAGATTTGGCTTCATCAGTGAATGTTTACTTTATTTGGTCTGGCGGTCTGATGGTAAAATTCTTACAAAATACAGTAATCCACTGTATTATTAATAGTGTGTTACCAAGTCACTGTAACAACTGTGTTGTGGACTTCCTTAAGTGTGTCAGCCGACAGACAGACTGAATAAATGTTTAAAGTGTTCCTGCTTCTTCGACAGCTTCT
Organism: Cirrhinus mrigala; assembly: GCA_036247105.1. NCBI lineage: Eukaryota > Metazoa > Chordata > Actinopteri > Cypriniformes > Cyprinidae > Cirrhinus > Cirrhinus mrigala. The sequence continues at coordinate 41,934,318 of CM070007.1, read as the reverse complement.
GTTTGTAACTGTGTCTCAATGAAGAATACGTGAGTGTTAGATTATCAGGACAAATCGGAGACTTTCTCTGTCATAAACACAGAGGCGTCGAGGTCTCACGGCCACCAGGCGGCGCTCTCAACATCATGACAGTAAAGAGAAGCGCTGCGGACGAGCGTCTGATGTGTTGTGACCACAGACGGGCCGGGCAGGTGAGCCTTCATGACATTTGTTTGCTCATCAGCACATCAGCTTTGGGCTTGTCGAGACATGCATCTCGTGTGCGCCGCAGGAGCTGTGTTACGTCTGCATGCAGCGAGCGCAGAGAAACGTTCCTTTATACCAGTCGGATGAGAGGAGGAGATTCGAGCGGGAACAAGAAAGAGTGTTAATGCTTCGTGAACATCAGAAAGATCTGCAGTATTTCCAGAAAGAAGAGGTGCCTAAACTCACACACTCATTTACTGAACAGCTCATTTCAATATGAATCGCATTAAACTACTATAAAACTGTACTGCATCTGACAGAAGACACTGTGAGCGCAGCACATGCGAAGGTTAGCGTGACAGATGCAGTGATCAGGTGTGTTTCCATCACTGACAGACGGACAAGCGGAAGAAGCGGGTGGACAGTCAGAAGGTGGCGGCGTTTAATCTGGGCGTTGCAGAAGCTCAGAGGCGCAGGAAGGCGGAGACATCCAGCCGGTCGCACGTGAGTCTTAACACGCCGTTCAGGTCATCACCTGGGTCTGTGTGTGTTTAATTGTTTTCCTGGTCATGTGACACGTGGGCTTTTAGGGCTCGTACATCTTTGCGGGTCGACCCCGCACTGCGGACCGTCTGCCGCAGCAGAGACGCTACGTGCTGGAGCTGATGCAGGAAGCTGCCAGACGCAGACAGACGCAGGCGCAGACGCAGCTGGAACAACAGCGACTGGACAAACTGCGTCTGCTGCAGCTTTCTGAAGAGTGAGTGCGTTCGCTTCCTGTGTGTCCTCATCGCAGCGCTGTGTGATTTAAGATGATGTGATTGTATGTGCTTGTTCTGTGATGTTTGCCTCAGGGTCGCGATTAAACGATCTCAGCTGCTTCATGAGAAACAAGAGATGGCCAAGAACTACCGAAAGGCACTTGAAGCACAAGTGAGTGACTTTAGTTTGTTTCCTGTTGAGTGCAGATGAGATTGTTTTTTTTTAGAGATCTCGAGCTTTACAGAAAGTTGTGCCTTAATGTAAAAACTTCTTAAGATATTTAGATCAGAAAGAGAAGAGAGCTCTGAGAGGAGCCCATCCTCCTCTGGATTGATGTACTTGTGCTAAATATGATGTACTTACATAGTGTGTGTAATATAATATAATATAATAATATAATATACTGAGTTTTCAGTGTGCTTGAGTGGAAGGGTAATGTGAGTGAACTGCTGGGGTCAGTCTCTCTGGATCATAAACAGCAGTTATCAGTACTGATTTGGTTGGTAAAATTGGCCTCGTCGTGAATTGCAGTGAATGACAGTAACACACGGCCCGCATTTGTGCATTTCTGTAGCACAAATAGGAGGATCTCAGGGTTTGAGTCCATCGGCTGATAAAATGCGTGACAGTGACGTGACAACTCTGTTTCTTTCTGTCTCATTTTGTCATGAACAGTAATGTATCTCTTGATCTGTGTGTTTTTCCATTTGCCTACATTTAGACGGATCACCGTCATCCAGAAATCTCTCAGCGTTTTGAGGCGCAGCCCATGTTTGGGCTGATGGACTGCAATCCAGCAGCTTTAGCTGAGCGGAGACAGAGAGCACAGAACATCTCTGAAGAACTGATAAATACGGCCAACGACAGGAGGAGAGAAGTGCTGGAGAAACGCTTGAACGAGCAGAAGATAGAAAGAGAAATAGCGCAGAGAGACCACAAAGAGTGAGTAACAAAACCCGATAATGACGACGCCTCTGAAAAACAAGCATGTGAAAAACGTTAATCCTGGAGAGAAGTAGTTCTTGTCATTTGGGTACGATATGCATGCGTCTCAGAACTGCACCACGGTCGGTTTGTTAGAGTGGAATGTGAACGTCTCTTTCGCTGTCCTAACCGAATGTTTGCAGAATGTTAGAAGAGCGAATCTGTCACTACGAGAAGCTGCGACTTCTGCGGGCCGCGTGCGAGGAGAACTGGCAGCGCGGCTCCGAGCTCAAACGACAGCGAGACCAAGAGGAACTGAACATTAGGAGGTACGAGCAACAAACGGATAGTTAGTTAGATGGATAGATTGAATAACGGATGGATGACTGAATGCAAGAACAAGAGAAAAACAGAAATGCAATGAGCGATCAGAGCCAGAGTTTCTATAACCATGATAATGTTGTCCACTGTTTCCTTCAGGTTTGGTGGTCAAACTCTGACAGACCAACTTGGAAAATATGAGCGATGCAGTCAGTGCAAACGCAACGCCGCCAACCGCGGCGAGACCAACATCTTCAGAGACACGAATTATGTGGCTGGAGCTCGATTAATGCTGTAGACCTCGAATTTGAACCCAGATCATAAAGATGAGCAAAATAACTCGACCAGTGTTTGCTTTTCATATGAAGTGTGTGAACATGGCATTTATCAGTTTAACAAACAGAATGAACGCTCTCACTAACCTTTGTGTTTGACCATAGAACATGCAGTAACTGACCACACCACGTCCTCATCCACAGCGAACCGAGACCTGCCGTGTTCATTTGGCATCATTTACACAGAGATGAAACACATTGTGTGTTTATTCTTCAGCACTGATCTCATCACAGATGCATTTCAACACTCCAGTTTTAACATCAATGAGGACGAAGAATGTGATGCGAACTTGCAGATGCAGATTTTGTTCTCATCTCATTGAAATGTTTTGAGCAGAAGATTCGCTGTTTAAACAGCAATAAATACTGATGTCTGTGAGCGTTCATATGCACCAGCCTATTTACTATAGACCACACTGCTCTCAGAAGGATGTTTGCATGTGATCAAACAATTTAAAAGGCTTTTCATTATTATAGTTTTACACACATATAATGCGTCTGTTGGTTGCCGTCGGTGCAGCAAAAGCAGAAATGGACACCAGGTGGGGCTTCAGTGTCAGAAACACAACTGGCCTCATACGGTTTGTAGCTGCGACGGCCAAAACCGCATCAGAACGACAAACTCCCACAGTGATCGAGTCATTTACGCACTAGAGCAGGAGTCTGTGACTGCTCGTGACCCACTGTCCTCCTTCCACACACCTGCCTGTGATCCTGAAGACTTCGATCAGCTGCTTCAGGTGTTCGATTAGGACTGGAGTTGAACTTTGCAGGTCTACACATACACGAATGAAGACATCTGAATAAATCCTATCAACGTGTCATCATCATGGAAAATAATGCCTGATACACTAGACTTACACCATTTTGTCAATCGGTTTCACTTACATAGCACTTTATGCAGTGTAAATTGTTTTAAAGTACAGAAAAATATTTCAGTACATATTCAGTCGGTCACCTCTGATCAGTCCTAACGTTAGTTACATTGGGCACAGTGAGCGTGTCAAAGCCGTCAAATGTAAAACTCCATAAGAAGAAAAACCTTGGTCTTGTGTGAGGTCGGTCTCATAGTGTCTGCTGAGGTTCATGTAGATGGAGTGTCTTGTGTTGCTGTCAAAGTCCCTCCAGGATTTGAGCTCTAGATGTTTTCATCAGATTGCTGAAGCGATGCACGAAACGGTGTAACGCTCTGCCCTATCGGCTGAGGATACACTAATTAAAAGAAAAGAATTGTTTAAAATGTTTAGATGTTGGGTGAGCAGATTAAAGCCAGTAAGACAACAGATACACCAATATCATGTTATATACAGAGAGGAAAACATTGCCACAACGGTCTTCTGCAAACACAGACACAGATACGGTCGACATTCTGCTTCCTTCTGGACTCCATCTACAGTCTGAAATTAACAACAACAAAAGAAAGCATTATTTTTTTTAGCTTTTCGATCACATTATAATCACATTCCCTGAGATCATGATGTCATATTTGAATAGTTACAAATGTCATGAAACACATTAATATAAAGGACGAAACTGTGTTTTCTTCTCTTGACCACGTGACACAAACAACTTAAACGGATGGCTGTGCTGTTTTTAATCTTGTAATTTCATCTCAATATAAGCATTTGTGAGATTTTGACAGCCAAAACACTTTTGAGGCTTATTAACGGAATTTTGTGTCTCTGGAAGACAATCCGTTGAATTTCAAAGGTTTTGTTAATGAAGGACATGTTCATGTTTTTAGATTTGTGAAGTACAAAACATTTTATTTACAGCGAAGTAAAAGTAATGTTTTACTGGGATTCTGCTTTATCAGTTCTCCAATTATTCAACAAAATTGTCAATATTATTTTAATAGACTAGTTGATTTAGTATATTATTTCCATTTATTTTCAAATATATAAAGACAAGTCATGTAAACGTTTATGGTCTGTTTACTTTTCTCCCCGGACAGAGCACCGTATGTTGTAAAAGAAAATGCACATTGTTCTTCTGTGAGATTGACACTGCGATTGAGAGTATTTGGTAATCATGGACTCACATTTACTGTACATCCGTGCTAAAAGTGAATAAAGCCCAAAGGAGCAAAGTTAAATTCCATCAATAAATACATGGTCAAGCAAATGCATAAAACAAATATTCTACACTTCACTGAGTGTATTTTCATAAACGCTCTGCTGAGAGCAAATGAAGGAAATGTAGAGCGAATATGAGAACGTGTGGACAGCTGTTCCACTTCCCCAAGACACCAGATCAAATTGATATCCCACATTTATTGAGCAACACTTCAGCCAGAGTCAGTTCCTGATTCCAGATGTTCGAAACACACTGAAGAAGCCAAAAAACCACAGAACCGCTTCTGCACTAAACACCAGCAGATAACCCTGACAAACAATCCCATATTTGAAATTAATTTTTTAGATAATTTGTATTTGATCTCTGACCATCTAGTGCTCCTTTAAGTCTAAAACCGCATCTTCAAGCTGTGTTTTTGCACGAGAGAGTGAAGCAGGACAGATGCAGAGAGACGTCCGCATACGCTCGTCATGAGCTCATCGTACTGTTATCTCAGTCCAAAAACACAGAAGAGAGACGAGACGAGTCCACGGACCGTACAGCTGCCGCAGGCTAAAGCGCCGCCAGGCTTTATAAGCTCTCACGCGAACAGGAGTCCAGCCTACAAGACATTAACAGTCATCTCATAGAGGTTAGAGGTCACAGCACACATTCTGTTCACATGTGATTTTACGAACCACAGGGGACAGAAGTGACTCATGAAGTTCAGTGAGGTTGAGGAGAAACACACACACACACACACACACGGTTTGAGTCATCAGTAAACAAACCACACGGACTTGAGCATAATAAACTCACCCACACACGGCTTCACTGTCCATGTCTGTTGTGTATGATGTCTATCGTACTGTATCTCTGCACGCTTCAGTTACATCTATCAGTGGAGGAGCTGGAGCGCTGTGTGTTTATTTAGGCTCCTGTCTCAAAGACTATGTAAGTGTTTAGTAAAATTTCTTTTCCAACTTCAACATAAAGCTTCCGTCTCAGCTCTCTAATCAAAATAATTGATTCCAAGCGTCTTTTCGGCAGTAACACGGACCTCTTGGATTGTCAAGTCAAGTCACCTTTATTTATACAGCGTTTATTCATTGTTAATTCAGTTAATCCATCATTTACGGAATATGTTTAATTCATCTGTAAAGCAGTTCTGGAGAAATCAGTGATGTCACCATCAGCTCAGATCGGTTCTCTTCCAATAGTGTCTGCGCAATCAAGTCCATAATATTACCAAATATCAAATGTCCCTAACTAAGCAAGTCAAAGGCAACAGAGGCAAGAACCGATACTCGGTCGGTGAAAGGAACGGAGGAAAAAATAATGCGTAAGCTTTTATATAGTAAGAGCTCGGTACACTTCATTTGAGTGATGTGAGCTTTTGTGATGCCTAAACACTGCAGGTGAACCTGGATCAGGGATGCAAGAGTCTTTATCTCACTCCTAACCTGAACCCTCACCGAAACTGTTTTGCACTTTTCGATGCTGAACACGTGTCCTCATTTAATCGACTTGACTGATGTCGTTGAGCGCTGCTCCTTCTTGAGAGTTGCTGCTTTTCTGATACACCCAAAACCAGGGATCACTTGCCTGTCCGGCGTCTCCAGAGAACGAAAGACCTTCTTCTCCCGTTCCTGGCCTCACCGCTCCTCCTCCCCACGTTTTCCATGTGAGTGGGTGTTTCTGCGAATAATATTACACACGCAGTCATTCCGCTGGGAAATGTCCTGGCATGTTTGCATCTTACTGATGGATTCCAGTATGTTTCAAAACTATTGGGTGCATTTCAGTGATGCCGAGGAGCGGCTCCAGCTGCAGAGATTCCTTTATGAGCCATTTCATTTCCACAGCATCATGTGAAAATCAGATGCACCATTTACAGTTTTAACTGTCTGAAAGTTTACAATGATCAGCTCAGATCGATTTGAAACGGAGCCGGCGTGAATCAATGCAGAAACATTCGACTATAAGCAACTAAAAAACAAATCATCTCACAAATCATCTCAAATCATCTCACAAAGTAATGCAGTGTTTTACTGGCAGCTGTTAACAGTGAGTTCATGCTAATGAGTCACGTTAATCACTAGCAGAACGTTTCCATATCGACAGCTCATGGGTGGGTCCAGGTCATTCAAGTCTAGCTGGCCATCGAACTGACTCACTTCATTCATGCTAACGGATCTGTAGCTGTAAGGCATGCGTATCAAACATGTAGCGCAGAAGGAAAATAAAGATATGCACACACATGACTCACAGCGAGACGGAAGAAATCAACAGCCATTACGGTTTGCATTCAAAAGATGCAGGAGCAAGAACACATTAACAGCTTTATCTCTGATGAATCATAAAGGTGCCTTTTCCCACTGAAATCAAACACTGACAAAAAAAGACACGCTCTCTAAGGCAAGTCTCTACAAACGCGACACCAGACGGACTTTGGACGGGCCGGATCAGACCGCATACAGAAGCACATCTGAATGTAATGTTGGCATGAAAATATGCCCTTCACCTGGTCGATTTGTAAATGCGTCCTTCAGTATCCCACAATCCTGTGCGGTTCAGCACTTGGTGGAAAGAATGGAAATGAATCCATTACGTTTCTTTTGACCTGTGTTTCTCTTGTATGAGCATTGTAGTCATTATTCGTTGACTTGATCATGTTAGCGCTGGTGTTCTGGAAGCCGCTTTAACAGGCGTCAGCTGTTCTCAGTGCTGGACGCAACCATCCTCACATGTTTCTGCACATTTAAGAGCATCAGGGTCATTCCCTGAAATCGGTGCCTTTCGCGTCCCTATGAAATAATCAAACATAGATTGAATATAACAACAAACAAATGTGGAATTTAAAAACATATGTATGCTTTCATCAATATTATATAAAGTCCATTAAAGGAACCGTATGTAGGATTGTGGCCAAAACTGGTACTGCAATCACTTTCAAAATACTGTAGAACGGCGTATCCCCTCCCCTCCCCCCTGACTCGAGGTTGCCAGCTAAGCTGCAGGATTCCGCAGGAACGTAGGCTGCTACAAGGAGCTTCCAATGGCAAGGGACGAGTCCTACACAATAAGTTTTTTTTTCTTCTGTTACTTATGTTCATGCTTCACGAGAGATGTTTTGCGAAGTAATTATGTGTCGCAAAAATTTACTAAAGGCGATTAGCCAAATATTTCGTAAAGATGTACTGTAATACCACATTTCAGTCGGAACATAAATTGTTTTCATACCGTGCTAGTGGTGCGATATAAAGCTTTTTATGAACGCATTTAGCATGGGCGACCGTGGAAAATCCACTGTGTACAGAAGCTTCGGATTCATAACGAGGTCTTTTAGGTTTCATAACTTTATACATGTTTTATCCGACACGTTCGTAGCTGCAGCTGTAACTAGAGCAGAGCTGGCAACCCGGATGACGAAACTCTACTGACTTCGTGATTGGTAGATAGCTGGAGGGTGGCGCCTCAGACCAAAACACAACATGACAACATCAACATCAGTTGAGGGCTGCAACTTTCACTTTTTAAATGACAATATCCTGGCCGGACCACTGTTGTCAGTGATATAAGTATTTGAAATGAACATGATTTCTTAATGTCTAGTGACATGTCAGGGCCATTTTATGATTAACTGAAATAAATTTCTTACATACGGTTCCTTTAAATATCATTTGAAATAATCGAAATAGCATTTTACATTTTTGAAGACTTGACTTTTTTGAGTAACAGGTTTTGACTTGTGGGTAACAGGGGTGACACGGATTAGGTTTGACCCTTTTTTCAAAGATTGTCTGTGTAAAATTCAAACAAGTTAAAGGGGTCATCGGATGCAAAGTTCACTTTTTCATGTCGTTTGAACATTAATGTGTGTTGGCAGTGTATGTACAAATCTACCCTATAATGATAAAAATTCATGCAGTGATTTTTAATTAATCTGTAAAAATAATATCCCCTTTTTCAAATCGAGTCGTTCTCAGATGCCTGTCGGTGTGACGTCACACCAGCAGAGGCCACTCCCACAATAGTTGATTGACATGAGCGTCTTACCTCAGATCAGCTGTAACCGTCCGCCCTCTTTGTTTCCATGCCGGAGCAGGGATGTAAATTAGACATGAATATCTCCGATTGAGCGATTGAGGTGTTGTGTTGCTGGATGTAATAATGAACATAGTGGTCGTCATTTACTCCCCACATCTGAGCCGCTGAAGATGCAGTGGATTACGTTTGTTTGTGAAGGGAATGCGCCTCCCGATCTACATATATCCGTCTATGTTCACGTGAATCATTCATGATCCAGCTTCACTTACAGCAGAAGTGAGTATAAGCGTTTTTTATGAATCTTTGCGATCGTCTTTCCTTATAACGTGGTAGTTAGGAAGTTTAGCGGCTAAACGCGGTTAATGTAAACAAGCTCCTCATTCCACAGAGAGAAGGGAGGGGTGGGGCGAGCAGAGCTCATTTTCATTTAAAGGAACAACCCCTTAGAATGAGATGATTTAAGAAGGTCCTGGCTGCAGCCTGCAGAACGGGGTACATGTGTCGCCCCGCCCACAAATTATATCATTGGTTAATGACGCCAACGTCCTCAGCAGGATTTCATTTCCACTCGTTTGTCGCTGCGTTGGTGAGTAGTTGAGCTACGAGTTTTGTCTTATTTGATTAGTTGTAATGTTTGATTACAACATTGCGTTCATTATGTCACTTGTGAACGCAAGTGTAGCGTGTAGCGATTGTATAAGGAGATGTGAAGTAGTTAAAATAAGACTGCCCTCGTGTAAAGTCATTCGTGATGATACTCCTTGAGGTAGTTCTACTGGAGGGAGACGCTGCCTACATGACTGTCTCTCACATGCAGTTGCTTCAGAGCCCTTGTGAACACGCCCCGGTTCAGACAGAAAGCCCACTTCGCGTGGCTTGATAGTAAGTGTCTTAATATTTCATTGTGTGAAATTAAGTATGTACAAGGTTGTTTTGTGTAACTTCCTTTTTGCTTCTTGCAAAGGAGTATCATGGGTAACGTGGGTGTGTGTGTGAGTTTGGCTACAGGTGTTGTGAACTGGGAGAAGTGGAATGCATCATCCAAGGCTGAATTGCGGGTGCCCTTTGACATCAGAGAGTGCAACAAATGCAAAATGTTGTTCAAATCCTACTCTGGGTTTTATGCTAATGGGAGGCGTGGCTGCTTGAGAGGATTCTATGACAGTATAGAGGATATGGACTCCTGTTTTATGTGCCAGTGCTAGAATGCCTGTGGTACGTAGTAGAAGGGAGAATTAATGTTAACCCAAAAGGTTTGTGTGTGTTGGTCTTGTTTTTTATCCTGGAGGGAACTTGTGTGTGTGTGTGTGTATTATTACATGTTAAATGTATGTGGTAACAATGGAAGACACAACAGGTGGGCCTCTGCTGATAAAACAGTGATGTTAAACTGCTGTTTTGTATGACCAATAAAATGAAACACTCGCACTGCAGTATCTTCATGTTCTTTGAGTTTATTCCTCTTCATATATTGTTTAGTCCAACGCTTTTGGACTTCCAACTTTCTTTAACATGAGGTAATCTCTGCATGTACATATAATTTATTGTGAAAGGTTTTGTTATCAGAACAAAGCAATAGCTGTCATGTAGTTCTTATAAAAATGGCACTTTATCAATTCATAATTCTAAGACAACATTTTCAAAGAAACTTTAAGTGTTGAGTTGGTGACAAAAAAAATACATTAAAATACAAGTAAATGCGTAAATAAAAATAAAAACCCATAAATAATTAAAATTTGCAAATAAACATTAATCGTTGCGATATACAGTTCTTAATGCACAAAGATATGACAGGTCGAAAGCAGGAAGTGGATGCTTGCTTAGAAATAATAATGAAATTTTGCACAAAATAATGAATGAAAACATAATGTATTATGTTTGGTATAGATTAATATTACGTGTAGATAATTAACGAATTCATAATATATTGTTTATTTTTGTATGTAAGTTAATATCACGAATGATATTCTATATATATATAGCTTCAGCTGTGCTCTTAACCGCATTTCCTGTTTACAGAGGTGTCTACATCATTACATGTCATTAGCCAACTGAACCATTTATTAATATCACATGTAGATAATTAACGAATTTATAATATATTGTTTAATATTTTATATGTGACAGATATTTAATATCACGAATGAATCGTAGCTTGAACTATGCTCGTAACCGCATTTCCTGTTTACGGAGTTGACTACGTCATTACATGTCATTAGCCAATGAAAGCATTTGTAGGCGGGGCAATGCGTGTAGCCCCGCCCCACGTGCAGCCCCGCCCTGTTCTGCAGGCTGCAGCCGGGTATACTTGGATGATTTTTGCAGAGCTCATTTTGACAAGGTAAAAAGGGTGTTGCTTTACAAAACCATTGAGAATTTTTAATCAAAGTATATTAGAGACTTTTCATTAACACCCTAAAGAATCATATCAACTTGTGGAAAATGGGCATCCGATGACCCCTTTAAAGGACACCCTCCGTATATTATTGCACTAATGCCTACATCATTCAGTGGCATGTAGTTCTAATTAAACTACAGTATCTAATTAAACTACAGTAACGTTTGTGTCGGTAACAGAGTTGACAAAAATACCTAAACATGAGGTAGAAAAAATGACACAGCCTGAGATGGCACAATACAATATCATGTCATTTTAGAGCGTCTCTATTCCATGGATTTTTTCAAGAACATCGATTAAACTTATTTTCTTTTCCAGTTTTTCCAAGTGGAAAAGGCACCGATTTTGTGGAATGACCCATCAGAAGAAGACATGAAGACACTGTAACGCAAGAACAAAGGTGCCAGTAAACGCATGAGAACAGCTCAAAACCACGCCACAGAGTGAACCAATTAAGCCCACAAAGCGCTAATAAAAAGAACACTGATCCAATGTAAACACACATACAGTTATAAACACATTCAGCAGAATTCATGGTGAGAGCTCGACAGAAACATGTAAGAGACTTTCACATTAAAGGCATGTGTGTCTGTAGATTCATTCTGTAGTTCAGATGAGGTAAATGTACATGAGCGGGCAAAACGCTCATTCCTTACACTTTCCAACAATAACGCAGCCTGTTTCGTTGAAGTGAAATCCTACTTTATGAACTCTTGGCAAACGCTCATCCATCAATCAGATGTCCTGAATGTTATGGCACATGAAACTAATAGTTCTTTTAATGAAGTAATATACAGTAAAGTGTCGCAGTCTGTTGAGAATCTACATCGTGAGTCAGATCTAATGTCATCACCTCCTCTGGGGCTCTAACAGATTTCAGAGATGTTTCATTTCATTTCATTTAGACACCTACTCATTTTTGCATTATTTTGAATATATAATAAAAACATGGTCAATGATATATGACTGCATGTATAATTATAATTTGGTGCAGCATTATAATTTCAGGAACAACATTTTTTACATAAAAGTTCACACCGATCATCGCTCTGCATTTAAAGAGGATGGAGCCAGACCTTATGAACAATATGAAGGACTGTCATGAGAAACATGTTTATTTGAGATGGAAACACAAACGCTGTGACGCCACAGCCTTTCATATTTGGCTCGCAAACAGTCAGAGGAAGAAACAGTTCACACGCGGTCTGCTGGGGTGCCGATGGACAAAAATGTGACAAGAACATGGAAAACGAACATTCCAGGCCAGTTTCCCTCACAGACTGAATCTGGATGTGGAGCATGAGACTTTGTGCAACCATACAAACTCATGAACATTTGATGAGGAAAGACTGATTGAGTTCACGACTAAAAAAACGAACGCACTTATTCACACGGTCAGAACGCTATCTCTCTTTACGAATTTAAAGTGGGAAAGTGATCTTGACCTGGGCTTACAAAGACGTCACCTCAGAGTTCAGCGTAATGTCAGAAGCTCTCAGGAGTGCAAACGGCTGGAAAACCCCGACAGAACAGGAAGAGTCACGTGACAGGAAGCAGCATAAAGCACTGGACGCTCCGTTCACAGCAGATCCTGCCGCTGTAATTGCCCTCTGTTACGGTCACGTCCGCAGGCCGCGTCTGTATGGCGTTCAAACGTGAAAAATCCTGCAAAAACACAACACGGTGCAGTGAGTTTACATATGGAGCGAATCTCCTAAATGATTATTGTGTGCGTGTTGAACTCAAGTCAAGTCAAGTCACCTTTATTTATATACTGCCTTTAACAATACAGAATTGTGACAAAGCGTCTGTACAGTATTAAATAGGAAATAGGACATCAACAATGCAAAAGGGCAACAATAAACACTCAATTTTCAGGTAAATGCAGTTAATCCGATACAATGAAATAAAATACAATATCGTGTGAAGAGAAAGTGTCCCCAACTAAGCAAGCCAGAGGCGACAGCGGCAAGGAACCAAAACTTCACCGGTGACAAACTATTTGTAAGGGCCAAATGTCCTCACTTATATAGTGAAATAATATGCCAACCCACTTTTGACTGGTCCTTATTAGTTGAAAAAAGAAAAATAAAGTTCTTCTCACAAAACACGAAACATCTGCACAATTAATCAATCAATCAATCAACTGATGGATCATCTATGTGAATCAGCACAGCTGGAATCTCTCAGGAAGCGTGATCCTGTCAGGAAGGGAACAGTATTTCTCTGACTCATCTCAACCTCCCGTCCACACCCAACATTCCCTTAGACGGGAACACAGGAACGCTGTGTGCTTCCAAACAAACCCAGAGCAGGGAAACGCTACGCTGAATGTGTGTTTTCAGACGGGCATCTGACCTCAAATAATTCCACAGAGAAACATGAATAACAGGAGGTGAATGTGCAGAGCTGCCGTCGTGATGTTTTATTTGCAGTGACGTCAGAGGTGAAGGAATCCGTGCAGGATGTTTCTCCGTAAAACTCGCTTGTGTTTTTATTTAATTCAGTTACAGCCGACAGCTGATCGGCTCACAAATGAGCATTAAACGTACATTACCACAGTAAAATAGCAATTATAAGCATAAATTGTGCATTTTCACAAATGGAGCCCCTAAAATGATACATCGCTCACATGACGCTTGTGTCTAGTTTCATTGTGCTCATGCAAAAGTCTCAGTTTATTGTCTGTCATTTTAAGTCATTTTAACGGTCAGGTTTTGGGCCGTTTGTAATGACGTTTGTCTAAACTGTTCTGGTTTTGATCCTGTATGGTGTAAGAATGTAGTTTAAAAGCGAGTCACGTCACAAAAGATGATCGGCATCATAATCAGGGATCATGAGAAAGCTGAACGTCACCGTGAGCTCAGAAAACACCATAAAAGGTGTCTGTTCCAATCACAAGTAGGTCAGCTTAATAAAAAGAACTTTCATTTTACAACCCTTAGAGTCCTCAGAGTAATAATGGGCTCCAGGCGTATTGTTATACAAACAGATAAAAAATACAAAAATACACAACACTAAACAAGGTTCCAGTGTGCTGTGTGTTAACTGCTCGATCGGTGAGCGTGTCTGTCGTTCATCCCAGACCTCAGATGAATCATTGCCGCTGCACCCAACAATACCGAATTACATTCACGTCTCTTTGAATGCTGAGTAAGGCGTGTCTTTCAGGTGCGTTACTGCTGACAATCCAAATCAAACAACATGAACGGTTTGTCAAACGATGTTCATGGCGAGCACTTTGCTTTTACTTGAAACAGAAACATGGAGCTTCATCCAGCAGCATTTAGACCAGTTGTGTTGTGTGTTTTGATCTAATTATGTGAGATTTGATTTCTTGTCCTCATGACCAGCGGGGAAAACAGTCCCTTCACGCGGTCGTCCATCAGAGGACTCAAAGCTCACAGCAACAAGAGCAAACTCCGTTCTGACTCTTTCTGGGGAACACGTGAGAGGTGTTTGTCTGAGCACGACGACGCCACGATGCTAGTGCTACGGTAATAAAGCGTTCTTGGCGCATTCATCATCAAGCTCAGGTCTGTAGATGTGTGTCTGTGGGGTTTTCAGCGGTTTTCTGCTCCAACAGGTGAAAACGGTGCATCTGATCAATGCAGTAGCAGCATAATCTCCTCAACAACACACATGATCACACACACACACACACACACACACACGTCTGGTTTATTATCCTTGTGGGGACTCTCCATAGGCGCAATGGTTTGTATACTGTCTACACTGTATTTTCTATCCCCTTACCCTAACCCTACCCCTAAACCTAACCCTTACAGAAAACTTTCTGCATTTTTACTTTCTCAAAAAAACTCGTTCTGTATGATTTATAAGCTTGTTTCCCCATGGGGACCTCAATTTAGGTCCCCACGGTGACACGAGTCCCCATGAGCCTGTGTGTATTCAGGTTTAGGTCCCCACCAAGATATAAAAACAAGACCACACACACACACACTAGTACTAGTGATTAGTAGTTAACACCTCAAATGAATCATAACATGCTAATAAACCATGCATCCATTAGCGACTATAAACCTTGCATGGCGGGTCTACAGAGAGGAACACAAAAACATTTTTCCTTTTCAACAAAAGCCGTTTGATGCAAACAAACTCCTACCATTTCATACACGTTCCCTGAAATAAAACCTCACGCATGACTTAATGAGCTCTTTCATCAAGGACTTTAAAAGCTCTGCGAGCTAGTCTCCACTAGTTTAACGAACGCTGCACAGCAGGGCAGAAAATCACAAACAGACGCTGTAAAGCCACACATCTCTGACATGCTAAACTGCTGTTTATCCCTGATCATGCTTTAGAAAAACCCAAACCCTCAGCGTGCCTCTCAAGTCTTCATAGACTTCCATTCTTGTAAAGAATGCAAAAATGTAAAAAATGCAAAAATCTGTAGGTTAGGTTAGGGTCAATCTTTTGGGAAACGCAGCTCTGGACTGTTAGGACTGTTCATTACAAAATCAAATACAGACGAAAAATCAAAAGTTGGATAAAGATATAGAAGGACTGAGCACAGGGGCGTGTTCTGCCACCGATGCGGGCGTTTGACTCTCCTGCGTTCACTGGCTGGCTGGAGACGCTGCAGAGCCGCTGTTGGCAGAAACACAAATCCCTGTGGAATTAATTTGCTTGGAGAACATCTGAATGAGTGACACTCTTTGCTTTTACTTGGATGGGCCTTGTTGTTCGGTGTTCAGTCCAGCGTGCGCGATCGTATGCGACAATCTCCACCCGCTCCGTTTGGCCTGACTCACGTATGACTCACGCGGGAATCGCAGGGGGTTTTGGGGACCCTCCGTCGCCAGCTCTAAACTAGTCAGCTGAAACACCGATCCCTTACAAGTGACCTCATGTTTTCATCGGTCAAAATCCAGATGTTGTTTTTTCTAACTCTGCAGAAGTGCAAACGGTAAATTAACAGCCTTTTTATTTGAGACACACAAGAAAAGGAATTTTGTTTATGCACGGTAGTTTATCATTCTGGCGCAGATCTGTGGGGAAAACAGCTTCATGAGGCGGGTTAGATTGACTTGGCAAACATCAGGTGTCTTCACCATTTTCTCATCGACTCCACACGACTCTCACATCTCAAACACAGATGTTTCACCTCCTCGCTTCAGCTTCACACCAGTGATTCAACACGTCTCCAGCGCTCCTCAAGACCCGGATTCAAGAACAATCACCTTTCATCATCAGTGACGGTCGGTGGAGTTGCCAGATGTTGGCACATTTACTTCTGAACAGAGGGAAAAGAGGAAATCTCTTTTTCAAAATGCATTAAAATTCTGGCTTTAAATAAACAGCACTACTGCTTTGCAAAAGCATACTGTAATACTAAGAGGTACTACTTCACCCAGTGTTCACCCACTTCATCCTCATGTTTTTTCAGACCTGTATGGCTTTCATTCTATCTGTGGAACACAAAAAGAAAGTTGTTGTTGTTTTTTTCTCTCAAACGCTTCTTTGTGGTCTTTTATCCAGCATAAAAAGGTCGGAGATGTTGTTCTGCACTGACCCGGGGCCAGATTTCAGTGTGTGAGTGTCTCCACGATCAATACGAATTCCAGAAGCGTCACAGAATGTGGTGGACGGGACTCAGCAGACATGAAGTCTTCAGTGAGACAGACGGCTCTTTCATGTGAAGACGGACTCGCCCACCACCGCGCTGCGGTTAATGTCACCGTCCTCCAGCAGCGGAGCATGTGATCGAAGGGAACACTGGCGCACTGCACACTACAGCACTATAGTATGCAAGGATAAACATGAGCTTGCTACGTACCAGCATTGCACGTTGCCCAGTTATCATTTGGAAATAAGAGTAGTTATTTTGCATGATTTTGAAATAACGAGATGTTAAAAGTTAGTGTTACTTACTCTTCATTCATCACGCTAGAAATGGAAGGTCAAGCCGGGCGCATTGCATTATGGGATACGGTATCCCACGCATAGTGCATGTAGATCGAACAGCTGTTCCATCCAAATAGGAGATTTGCACACGTAGACGGCGTAGGGAGGCCCTTCAAAAATCTGAAGAGAAAATAATTAACAGCACAAAACGAAAACAAAAATGATACAATATGAGATCAAATCATGTATTAAGCAGTCATATCTAAAGATAAAGTTTGAGATTGAGGCTACATCTTTTTCTCACTGCGTTCTCACTTACTGGTGGGAGATAATGAGGGGTGAGGCAGTGCCTCCGTCCCGCTGTGATTGGCTCTCGGGCTTGTAACCGTCTGCAAATCTACCTGAATGGGTCAAACTGGAGAAAATGGACGGCCTAATTCAAGAGTAAACCTCTCGGCCCATCCGATATCAGCACTTCTTGCTTGTGACTTTGTTATAAGAAACGGTGTGTGACTGTAAACCCCCCCAAAAAACCCAACCGTATTAAGTAAATGTCCTCCATTAATTCCTAACATCCAGCAGAGATGAAGCACAGATTTATTAAACACACACATCATCAGCTATTCTTACTCATTTCAGAAGGATCTAATGCTCACTGCATATACATACTGCAGTAAAACAGGAATGAAACTGCAACACTGAACTACTGGACAGAAGCTTTTCACGCAGTCTGAAGAGAGTTTTATGCAAATCCAAATATATGTATATTTTTATGTAAATACAAATAAAGATTTTCAAAGGCATATCATTTACTTACTAAAATAAGCATTAAAGCGTCAAAGACCGACTGAAGAAATGAAACTTTAATATCGCAAACGTTTTATGAGCGAATTATTCTAACAGACCGGAGCACAAGCACGGGGAACAGCAATGAATCGGAGCCTCCGATCTAAAAACCCGTTTATCTCAGGTCACGTGACCAGATGAATCGCAGCGCGACGCGCCCACGTACATTCGCTTCTAGCGGAGCGGAGAACCGAGCAGACCACAACACGAGAGAACGGATCAGAAGAGCACGGGCGATGAGATGAAGCGAACTCAGCAGAGGACAAGAGAAAGCTCTGTTCGTCTGGAGCCGCTCAGCGGGAATCTCATCCATGTCCTGAAACACTGATCTGCTCTGAGCGCCTGTTTTATTGGAGTTTAATATCGAACACACCTGCGCGCGTCCACAGGTGAGAATCATTTCTGTCTCTCTGTCCGCGAAGATTTAGTCGAGACGCGCTGAACGGAAAGTTGGTTTGCTTTTGACCTGCTGTAGAGCTAAACATCTGCAGACAGAAGCGCGCAAAACTCATAATGAACTTCGAGTGATTTATACGATCTGAGATGTTAAACTGCGCGTCTGCTCCTGTGTAAATCACGCGCGCGTCATAAAGTTCATGTGAGAGAGTTCTGCGCGTGTATTACAGAGGTCCGAGCTCAGAATAATGTCCTATTGTTTTGTAACCATGGCAGTTTCACTTCTGTAATGCAGCTGCACTGTTTGTGAAGTAAACTCATTGCTGTCATGGAAGCGGGTATTTTCTCACAGTCGTCCTTTAGAAATATTTCCATGCATTCTGTCCCTGGTGAATAAAGAAAATTCCCGAACCCCTGACCCCTGTAACTCCGTGAATTTAGAGTAATAACGTTTTAAAAAGCCTTTACATCATTTGTCTGTTGGACAGACTGCATGTGTGTTTTGGACTCTGACCTCTGACCTTTGGCACAGAAAATTAATTTTGCAGCTGCTGCTGTTGACCTGTGCTGAAACTGATTAACTGTGCAGAATTTAGCGTACGCATAGAATACACGATCGTGCCGAAACGTGAAGTTTACAGCAGGGCTCGGTGCAGCGAACGCTGAACGACGCGACCTTGACCTCCTGTGTCGGGGCGAACTGAGATCTGCTGTGATTTGTGCCGTAAGACTCGTTTTCAAACAATAGTCTGCTAAAGATTAAGACGTTTCTGCTTCTGTCTCAGGTTATCGGCCCTCATGGCGTCCACGCTGCTCCCCGCTCCGCTCGCCCCGCTGCTGCTGCTGCTGCTGCTCTGCTCGGTGTCGGGCTCGTCCCAGCGACCCCAGTGGCCCGTTCAGCGCGTGCCTGTGGTTTGGCCCCAGCAGATCGAGGAACAGCCACCGCCTCACTTCCTGCAGCCCGCTCAGCTCCAGGTCACCTCCTCCTGCGGTCCGGAGTGCCACAAGCGAGCCCCGCCACCCAGCTACTGGGACCTGCGGCAGTTCCTGTCCTACGAAACGCTGCACTCCGGCGGCCAGCTGACCGAGACGGCGGTGGCCATTTACGGATTTGACGCCAATGCCTTCTACAAGACGACTGACGGGCGCTCCAGAAGCAAACGTCAGATCTTCGGCCACGACAGTCGCTTCAGTATCGTCGGCCAGGACTTCCTGTTGAACTACCCGTTCTCCGCTGCCGTCAAGCTGTCGACCGGCTGCTCCGGGACGTTGGTGGGCGACCGGCACGTCCTCACGGCGGCGCACTGCGTTCACGACGGCAAGAACTACGTGAAAGGAGCTCAGAGGCTGAGAGTGGGCTTCCTGAAACCACAGCAGAAAGAGACGTCGGGCAGAAACGGCACAAGCGGCCGACCCGACAAGATGAAGTTCCAGTGGATCAGAGTGAAGCGCACGCACGTCCCGAAGGGCTGGATCAAGGGCACCGCCAACGACATCGGCATGGATTACGACTACGCCCTCCTGGAGCTCAAGAAGGCCCACAAACGGAGGCACATGAAACTGGGCATCAGCCCCGCGGCCAAGCAACTACCCGGCAAGCGGGTGCAGTTTTCCGGGTTCGACAACGACCGGCCGGGTCAGCTGGTGTACCGCTTCTGCGAGGCCGGGGACGAAACCTACGACCTCCTGTACCAGCGCTGCGACGCTCAACCGGGCGCCAGCGGCTCCGGCGTCTACGTCCGCATGTGGAACCGCAGGCGCCGCCACTGGGAGCGCAAAGTCATCGCCATCTTCTCTGGACACCAGTGGGTGGACCTCAGCGGGACGCCTCAGGAGTTCAATGTGGCCGTGCGCATCACACCGCTTAAGTTCGCCCAGATCTGCTACTGGATCAAGGGAAACTACGTAGACTGTAGAGAAGGTTGAGCAGCAGCGGACCGCTTTGCTTTCTCTTCATTAGCACCTAAGATACTCTCTGTTATTTCATGCAGGAAAGTTGCACAGTCCAGAAATATGCAAGAACATGCTAAAGCACCAATAACTAATAAACCGCTTAACTTAGAAAATCTGTTTTTTTTAACACTTGTTTAGCCATACAATACATCTTGTGCGAAAGGACAAAAGTGTTTTGCTAAATTGTCTTAAGTTAGGTCAGGGTCAAAGAATCCTTCTTTACTGACAGCCATTCAACCGTAGCATTATGATGTAGTAGTGTTTTAGGAGTTTGCGCCTGGTTTGTATTTTCCGTCTGCTGTCTTTGATTTCACGGCTCATGGCGGTCGCCGGTGAAGGACTGGAGACAGAAAGGCACGGCCGTCACCTTCTGTTCGTAGCACTGATGGGGCCTGCGCAGATTCTGTGAAGTGTTTGCGTTTTCTCTAATGTACAGAAGTGTGAGGTGCTTGCTTATGTGGAAATTGAGAACTACTGTATGAGATACTGCTTTTACAGGCGTGTGTTTCCCTCTAGTGGTCAGAGACGGTTCTACAGATTTCCGCACACACAAACACACACTGTAAATCAAAGACATGAGTGGATATCAGCTCCCGATCGGCACTTTCATGTTTATTCATTCAATGGCACTAATCATTTGGAGAATTTGAATGCCCTGTTATGCACAACACATTAAAAGCTTTTGCAAAAAAATAAAAGCACCAGTCATAAATGAGTAATAGCTGCAGAAACGGCTCCGATTAGACAAAGTGAGTGTGTATTAATGTTGGTCGAAAACACGGCCGGCTCGTATTTCACCCGAACATCCAAAGAAAACGGAGCTTGTTTTTAAAGGGGACATCAGATTTTCCACAAGTTGGTATGATTCTTTAGGGTCTCCATGAAATATACCAGGGGTGGCGAACGTCGGCCCTGGAGAGCCGCAGCCCTGCAGAATGTTGCTTCAACCCTAATCAAACGCACCTGAATGAGTTAATCAAGGTCTGAAGGGTTACTAGAAAGCTACGGGCAGGTGAGTTTTAATTAGGATTGGAGCTGAACTCTGCAGGGCTGTGGCTCTCCAGGACCGACGTTCGCCACCCCCGAAATATAGTGTGATTAAAGTTCCTCAGTGGTCGTGTAAAACAACACCCTTTATAGTTTGTCAAAAACGGCTCTGTTCACAGAGACTCGTTTAAATGATAATGAGTTGCTGCTCGCCCCGCCCCCTCTCCTTCCTGATCCTCATATGGCTCGGAGGTGGTCTTGTTCAAACAGCTCACTGCAAGACAGTTTCAGACTCAGACAGGCCGTAACAAAGCATCTGCATGTTTTATTTTCAGATTTTTCTGAACTAAAAAAAAAAAAAAAAATCTGATGTCCCCATCAAGGCTTTTTGCACTTTGAAATTAAACATCTCTCAAATTCTCATAATTATAACAAGAAAAACAAACATACCATCATAATATTAAGAAAATATAAATGGTTTAATTTTATTGTTTTTCTCTTTTGTTTTCATCTTGGGGTGAAATATGACCCAAACATTTCCTGGCAGTTTTCATGACAATGATGATCCACCAACAGATCGGAGACTAACGGGCACTCGAGCTGTTTTTGTGTTTTATTCCAGATGTCATCGGTCCGTTAAAGCAAGCGGTTTTGTAAAATACTGCAAGCCTGACAGTCCACAGGCTCCGCCCAGAGCGTACTAGCCACGCCCGCTCCAATTTGGCACAGGGTTAACATGAAAAGGAAAGAAGGATGCTGATGGCTCAAGCTTTAAACAAGACCCTGTCGGTGCTATTTTTCTACAAAGTTTGATTGAAACAAAGTGGACACGTGAGATACTGCGAACAGACAATACTCGTAAAACACAGTAACAGTGGAAATGATCAAACAGCACTCAGTGAACCGGACCGTCCAGTCCTTCGTCGCGACCGGATCGCGTTAGCTCTTCCAGTTCTTTTTCTTTTCAATCTTTGGCTGAATTTGGACACGGGCTACAAAAGGATACGACGGCACGTCGTAAAAGTAATGCCCGTCTTCTCGTTGTGTGTAACAGTATACAAAATAAAATATTTTATTAAATAGATACAAACGTTGCATGAAAATAGACCGTATCAAAAGCAACAGAAGTCCCCGGTCTCTCCCTGACGCGGCGTGGCCTCGGGGATCCGGCTTCAACTCCTCGCTGGCTTTCACTGAGACTTCACGCCCAGGCCGGCGCCGGCGAGCGGGTACGAGTACGCCTTACCCAGCACGATGCGGTCCCGCAGCAGCTTGAACAGCACGTAATAGTTGCAGAAGAGGATGAGGCCCAGCGAGAGCGTGTGGTTCCAGCGCTCGGAGCGCAGCAGAGAGTAAAGCTGATACAGCACCACGCTCGACTCGATCCCGATGAGAAGGTTCAGGATCCGCAGCGGCTTATGGAACAGGAACTACGCAGAGGGAAGAAAACAACACCGGCGTCAGCGTGACGAGCAGCGAACGCACCGCAGCCTGATCCGCAGAGCTCTGAAGATTAGCGATTAGAGACGCTGCCAAAGCAACACACGATCGCTCGACCGATATCAGATCATCATCATCATCCTCCTCCTCATCTAAACCTGTGCTTCCCTGCTGCGCATTACGCACGTCTCCTTCATCAAACGCACCCACTCATCAGTACAGACTCCAAAACCTGAAATGGGTGTGCAGGCTGGGGCTCCAGGAACAGGAACTGGTGATCTAAACCCAATCCAGATCTGCAGAGTTTATCTCCAACCCTAACCTTAATGCTGCTGAATAAGCCCATCAAGCTCTTCAGAGTCACGAGAAAATGACAGGTACGCGACTTTGATCAGGATTAGAGCTGAACTCTGTAGAACCGGATCTGTGGAACCCTGATCTAATGACAGCAGAGTCACAGATAAACCCTTTAACAATGCAAAACACAATGCTACTTGACAAATGTTTGATCCCATAATTCACTGTCTGATAAAACATCTCTATGATTCCCCCGCCAAACCAGATCAGCAAACACACCCATTTGCTTTTCCACCAGGATTAGCGGATTCAATTTTGGACAGACATTGTTATAGTCAGTGTGAAAGATTTAATACTGACGATCGATTGGCGTCTTTCCTGCAACTACAGAAAAAATTGGCAGCCTCTCATTTCCTCTGAACACATTTTACATTTCGAGCAGAAACTTCCGAACACAGCTGTCCCGTGAGGAGGAACCGGCCACAGATATATCAGAGGAGAAATGGGAAACATGCATCTAATTATTGATAATAGTTTGGTAAATGCTTGATTGGGCCTGATACAATTTAAAGTTGTTCACATTTTTCCCAAGATATCACCTTTATGTGTTAACTGTTCAGCTGCAGAGAGGACACTCACTCATCAGTTCCTCACGTCACCTGCTGGAACTTATTATTTGCTGTCTTTCCGGGGAACATGTAACCGTTAGGGTTAGGGTTGAAATATGAGTCTGTGCATGAAGATTTTTGATTATTCTTCTCTGCTCCACAGACAGAAACACTAACAGCTTATGAACGTGAGGGAGATAAACGGCGTCCCCCAGCAAATCAGCAGCATCATTCATTTACTACTGCATTCATGTCATCATAGTAAGTTAAAGAAATGACAGATACTCACATAAAACCTGGCATGAGAGACGTCGGAGGGCAAGGCCACGTTGTACGGCCCGACGGCCTTATAAAGACAGCGGCTGTGACGCACCAGGACTCCCTGCGGCCAGATGGTGCTGTCAGACCAGCTGAACACAGAGAGAAGAACAACTTGAGAAACACTCACAGCACTGCTCGTACTCCATTTATAAAGCGAGTCCTGCAGACGGTTTTTATTAGGGGTGGAGGGGATCGATTCACATATGAATTGCAATTCAGTCTTCTAGTGATCAGCATCGATTCACAAATTCCAAAAATCAATTTTCTAATTAATATAACAATAATGGCAGCATGATGTTGTCGGAACAACAGCAATTGAGGAAGGAAAAACAAATACATCCTGCCCCATTTTCAGCGAGGCCAAGTGTTTGGAAAAATATTATATTAATTGTTGATCTTTTGTTATTATAGGAAGTAGGGATGTGCCCAAATAGTGAATCTGCATTCGGAAAGCCACGGAAAACTAACAACGCGTTCTATGGAGCCACTAAAGGGACATGGTTAGCCGCTTGCTAGCAGTAGCACGTTACATAACAGTACATTCAATTTCACTTACCACATAAGGAGTAAGGAGAGATGACTAAAAGGACGCTGGTGAATGATCTCGAAAGCAATAGTAAAAACACAAGCACGCATTCAAAAGCGGTTCCGGTGCCCCTCATATTAACAATGGCTCCCCGATGCTTGCAATTTATATACAGCAGGGGTCACCAAACTTGTTCCTGGAGGGCCGGTGTCCTACAGAGTTTACCTCCAACTTTCCTCAACACACCTGCCTGGTAGTTTCAAGTATACCTAGTAAGACCTTGATTAGCTGGTTCAGGTGTGTTTGATTAGGATTGGAGCTAAACTCTGCAGGGACACCGGCCCTCCAGGACCGGATCTGGTGACCCCTGATATACAGTATCATTACCCAACTACACAACTCCGAGAGAAAGCGTCGAACTATATTTTTTTCTTCCCATCTCACATTTAGAGGTTTCGTCGTACACGTCTTTCTGATTTATTAAGAAGTTAATAGTTAATAGGCAACAGGCAACACTTGTTTTTTGAGTCAGGACTACCCATACTGTAGACTGGTGTGTTTTTGTGATGTCCAGTGTGCGCAAAAAATTGGATGAAAAATTGTGAATCGTGGTTAAAACCAAAAAAAAAAAAAAAAAAAAAAAGAAAAAAAAAAAAATTTGTGAATTGATTTTTAACTCTAATCGTGACCCCAAGAATCACTCTGAATCGAATCGTTAGGTACCAAAAAATTCCCACCCCTAGTTTTTATAAGAACCCGACTCTGAGCGTGTGATTCAGGACACGGGTGACGGAGGAACACTCACATGTGCTGCGGCGTGTTGCTGTAGGATCCGTGTTCCAGCCGCTGCCAGCGGCCCAAATGCGCAGCGGAGCGATGCAGCAGGTCGCAGTAACTGGGCGGCAGCAGCTGACTCATCAACATCACGAACGCGTTGATCCACACCATGATCAGATGCTCGCACGACCAGCGCATGTCATAGTACTGCGTGCTCTGGAAAACACAAGCACAAGCTTCAATCTGACTGGCTGTTACGCTCCTCTGCCGCACAGGTTTGCGTCACTATTTCTGACCGTTCAGCGCTGGCCTGGGCAAACTCAGTCCTGGGGGGCCGGTTTAGCTCCATCCTTGATAAAACTCACCTGTCTGTAGCCTTCTAGCGATCCTGAAGACCTTGATTAGCTTAGGTGTGTTCGATCAGGGTTGGAGCTAAAGTCTGCAGGGACACCGGCCCTCCAGGACAGAGTTTGCCTGTGCCCGGTTTAGCATGTTGCACCACTATATTACCGCTTTTTGTCCATGTCTGTCTATCAGTGGTAAACACGGCTGCAAATAACACATAAACATGAAGTGGACTTTGGACTTGGACTATGGAATTTAGCGGACTGAATTCGGTCACCAGCGGGGCCGGGTATCGTTTCAATTTTACAGATTCCGATTCCAATAACATAAAAAGGTCAAACCTTTTTATTCTGTATTTTTTCAAAGCTTTCTGTTGCAGCTGAATAGCAGGAGTAAAATTCAGCAGCCTATAGAACACTAAGAGGAACTTTTGCCTATGGTTTTAACAAAATATACCACAACTAAAACTAGACTAAATTTCAAACAGTAAATGATTAAAGACAAGTAAACAGTCAGTAACAAAATAGGAACAAGCAAATAACTTAGCAATAGCATAAATAAATACAACTGAACAAATTGCAGGTACAGAAATTTAAATCAAAAGTTTAAAAATACTGCATTTTTCTTTTCATACATAAAATATAGATTAAACCTCACTGAAGTTGGGAAAAATATTTAGTCAAAATCAGTGAATGATTTTTTGCTCTTGGATTAACATTAATGAAAGGCAGCACGTTTATTAGGCTGCTGTCTCTTCAACATCGAACGCATGCGGATCTGAAAATAGTTACGCATGCGTTTTCTTTCTCATCTGTTTACTTTCACTTTCAACAAAAAACGGCCATTTATGAAGATATACTGACTCGGGATGTGACAAGATCTCGTCAGATCATCTGACAGGCCTCGCGAGAACGTGACAAGATCCTCGCAAACATTTTGCAGTGTTTACATTAGAGCTGCATGATTAATCATTAAAAGATCGCAATCTCTATTCAAACACCCACGCAATCTTATTCCTAAATGAAAGCGATTCAGCGGTGTCTATTACGACTGTTTCACTGCACGATGCTCACACATTGACACTTACATGTGAAAAGACATTAAAACTGGATCTGATCCAAAAAAGGCAAAACAAACAGTCTTTTCAACCACGTAACGATCATTATTTCTGTGTTACAGACATTTAAATAACAGAAGTACTGGGCTCAAAGTTTATAGTTTGAGTATAAACACTTATTGTCTACAGTAGGGATCAAAGCGAAAGTATCTTAACACTGGTGTGTTTTGTAACGATACTATCCACTTCCGCCAGGAGGTGGCGACAACTGCCCGTTTTAAAAAGTATTTATCATTGAATCATTCATTCAGGAGATTCCAATAGTGAAATGATTATTAATTGAGACAATGACTGCTTCATTTTTTTCTTTACAATTTTGTTCCAATATATGTTCTTTTTTAAGCAATGACCATTTTGTTAGAACCACAAGTAAATTAAGTTTTTTTTTTGTTGTTGTTTAGATTAATCTAATCTAAGTTTAAAAATCTCATCTCGTCTCGTTCTCGTGTCTCGTCTCATCTCGTGGGATAAGCGTCTCGTCACACCCCAATACTGACGTATTTTTGTGCATATTGGGCGGTAAATGTCAAAGAGAAGCCAGATCCGGCCCGGAACGACCTTTTCCGCAGTGGAAATAGAACGGACACAGTCCGAGAGCCCGCACCAGGATAGTTGTTCACTGTGCTCGCGCTTTACATATGTGCTCTGCTCGCAAACAGTGCGCACGTTCCTTTCGTTCCTGTGTTTAAATCATTTGGTTTCAAACTTTAAATTCACATTAAAATGCGAACGCAATAATCGGTAAGTGGAACCGAAACGCACGCGTCGCATCGAATACCCAGTTCTTGGAAATTTAGAACGGTTCTAAAATGGAACCGGTTCTCGATTCCCAACCCTAATCACCAGTGGCATCACCCATGTGTTCCAAGAGTGATCTACACCTCTGAAGAGCTGGGCTGGGAACTACACGTACGTAGCCTTTGAGCCCTGCGAACCGCAGAGGGACTGAACTCCGGTCCATAAAGCGACGACTAACCGTCTGAGGGCGGCTCACCTTGACGAAGCACAGCGGCAGGAAGGCCACGTAATAAGCGCTGAAGAGCGAGTTGAAGAGCACTTCCTTGATGCGGCGGTTGAAGTCGGTCTTGAGCTCCTCGACCTCGCTGCGGATGAGCTCCGGCGACGGCGGGCAGGTGTGCGTGGGGACGTGCGCGGGGCTGGAGAACTGCTCGCGCAGGTTTTCGCGCAGCAGCGTCAGGAAGTCTTTGGGCCGCAGCAGAGGCCCGTCGGACCCGTCCTGCTCTGAGAAACCGCAATCGGACGGAGCGGATTGAGCTCGACCCTCCTGATGGAAGCAGCAGAGCGGCACATAAACGCCGAACCTGAAGCAGAGAGACAGTAGCTGACGATTAAACACCAAAAGCACACATAACAGCAGAGACAGACGAGAGCGCCGGTGACAGGACCATCAGCGCCCCACTGCCTTTGACTTGGGATGATTTTCCCAGCCGTTTGTGACTAGTGGAAAAGCATTTTAATTCGTTTTTCATGATAGCGGCTGCACTCACAAAGATCTGTTTGCCACAGACAAAATCTTTCCGACCTAGTCATGACTCAAATTATTTACATGGTGCTGAATTGGTTTTCCGTGACGACTGACTGACAGGTTGACCGGATTGGTTTATATTAGGTATATTTACAATTATAGATTTGAGCTTCCGTGTTTAGTATATCTGATGTGCACTTACAATCACTCAATCATTTATCGTTTACTTTTATTGTCAGAGTATCTGAGATGTCGTTTCTATGGGTTGGGACTTTGGACTGACTGACAGACTGGCTTTGACACAGCGAGTTTCATGCTTTCTAACCATATCTCCACTTTTTCCCTTTATGCTGCAATTATTCTGCTTATTGTAGACATAAAATCCAAGAATTTTATATCAGTAGTCCCATATTCAGAATTTTGATCATAGTCTGTTTACAATGTCTACCATTGTAACATGTTGACATCAACCAATGTCTTTATGCAATATGTGCATATTTATACATAGTAATATAAATACATAACTTTTATATTACTTTTAATATATATTACTTTTTACTCTCTGCACAACTCTGTATACATTGGATTGATTTTAAAAATTTTAATGCACTTGCAACATGCACCAAACACAAATTCCTATAGGAATATACAAAGATCGGATCAGGACATCCCTAGTTTATATGAAAGGCTGTTCAAAGGCTATGAAGAGATCAGAGTTCAGAAGATCTGACCAGTAAGGAGCACCATCACCAAACATGTGTGTGCACTGAGACAATAATGTCAAAAAAGTTTTATAAAGAGAACACACTTTCTGACTGACAGCTTAGCCAGCAACTTCATTGGGATGCTGAATACCAAAACTCTAAATAATGCTGTGAAGACAGGACTGAATGTGACTGAAGTAAAACTAGGTAAGTTTATAAGACATGTAGTGAAAATAACCAAGCAAATCTGTTCAAAATGGCAGAAATGGACCTGCAGAATCAGAGAAGAATACGGAGCCCAGCAGTACGTCTGCAGGCCAAAGATATTTGTCACTTTACACAAAGAAAACTCAACAGTCAGCCGCCTTCAGCCTGATCTGTCTGTGGCATCCAGAGCACGATAATAACCGGGACTTTTATTGACTGGAATTCCCCTGTACGATTGTCTGGAGACTCACGGATATCCCAGGAACAGCAGGTTGAGCACAGAGTAATGCTTGAAGAGGTTGACGAGGGTCCAGCACAGAACCCATCCGCACAGTGTCAGCAGGATCAACCGCGCCACGATCAGAGCCACGTACCGCACCAGAGACGACGACGGACTCGCCAGAGAGGCCTGAAACACCACAAACAGGACCTTTATTAAGGAGGAAACAGAGAAACGCTCGTCCCGAGGTACTTTCAGCTCACAGTGAGTGATGATCATCATGTAAATGTCACTGGCATGATGTGACAAACAGACCACAGAAACCCTCATTCAAACTTCCTCCTACGCACAAACACATACACACACACACATACAGAGAGAGAGAGAGAGAGAGGGAGAGAGAGAGAGAGAGAGGGGGAGGGAGGGAAAGCCACATGCAAATACGTTACAACCAATGCTCCCTCTGAGCTACAAACTCAAACTGTGTGAAAGCTGTTAGACGGTGTAATAATAACACTCCTGGAGCTGCTGCTCAACACATCAGATTCAGGAAGCATTCTAACTGTTGTATAATCACACACAAACACACACACACAGATACCAGCCATATTTTTGATGTTTGCCAATAGAAAGGGAACACTGGTTGAAAACCAATCAATTGGAAAGTTTTACTTGATCATTGAGAACAGAATCAGAAGCACCTCTGAGATGATGGTCCACACCAGTCTTCTGGCCAACATCACGGTGATGAAGACGGCCAGGTGATAGTCCATCAGATGGAAGTTCTTCACACAGAAAAAGGGCATTTCACATACCGCTTCGTATGGAAAACAGTTTCATTTTTGTCACGTTCAGTTATTCGCACATGTGAAATGACAGCACGTCTTCAAATTCTCACTTCGTTCACTCATGTTGTTTAAACCCATATGACCTTCTTTCTCCAGTGGAACACTAAAAGAGACGTTTAGCACGATGTTCACGCTGCTCTGTATCATACAGTGACAGCATCATGAAGTTTATTCATTTATCTGTTTACTCAACTTTCGCTGAAAATGAATTCACTGTAACTCTGAATCTCATATGTCAAGTGACCAACTGTGGCGCACCAAATTCAACCAAACAGAATCACGAGTGAAATACAGACTTCATTTCAGTCTGCTTGTCACGCAAAGCATAGTGTGACATGAGAAAACATTTGTGACTGTTGCAACGCTTTCATAGTGTTTCTGTGACACGTGCTGCCGTTTGATGGCCCCCGAACGCTACTTTACAGTAAAGAGCAGCATGAACGTCCTGCCAAACGTCTCCTTTTGTGTTTCACTGAAGGAGGAAACTCAGACGGGTTTGGAGCAACATAAAGCGAAGCAAATGATTCATATCAGTAATCATATGTCAATAGTAATATCGATGTATAGTGTGATTGGACCGTACCAGTGACGTGGAGGCTGTGGGGTGGCTGTATGAAGACCACCACACCGTCCTATAAATGTTGATGTACTGAACGAAGAGCGCCACCAGCAGGTAGAGGAAGAGCAGCGACTCGAACAGCAGGTTACTGTCCAGTGGAAGATCGGGAATGCGGGAATGACGGACGGGTTCGGGAGTGATGAGGGCCGTGAGGGGCGGAGCCGACAGACCCACGACACCGCTGTTCCTGAGACACAGACACAGACACACACGTCTGGTTTATTATCCTTGTGGGGACTCTCCATAGGCACAATGGTTTTTATACTGTCCACACTGTATTTTCTATCCCCTTACCCTAACCGAAAACTTTCTGCATTTATACTTTCTCAAAAAACTCACTCTGTATAATTTATAAGCTTGTTTCTCCATGGAGACCTCAATTTAGGTCCCCACAGTGACACGAGTCCCCATGAGTCCGTGTGTATTCAGGTTTAGGTCCCCACCAGGATTTAAAAACAAGACCACACTCACACAGAAGAAAACTTTACAAACTACAGCGAACAGCCACCAGTCCATGATTTAGACACGTCAGGGAAAAACACGAGTCTCTTCGCTAAACCTCCCTCTCCATCAGGAAGCAGATTTCAGTCTGATATTCAAAGCAGTGATCACACCAGCTTATGTCAGCTCTTCCACAGCCCACAAGGAAAAAGATCCTACATATACTGAAGAATATCTAAAACAATGGCAGTTCAGAAAAAAAAAAAACAACAACACACACACACAAACATTTTTAGCAGCATTAGGACCGATGTGAAGACACAGAACATCTGGCCTATATTCATAACAAATGAGTAAAAGAGCACAGCAAACAAAAAAGACAATTTTGTGTGCAAACAGATAAACAATAACCTTGTTATACTGAAGTGAATCTGCTCAACTAGTGTCGTATCAAGTCACCATGAAGAGGGAAACATCAGACCTGTTTCACACCAACACCACCATGTAAGTCTTCATTTACTCACACCTGCCGCAAACAACAGACTCGACATCCTGATGTGTGTGAGATCAGACTGTCATTAGCATTATTAATATCATCAGTGCAGCGCTAAAGTGCCCAGCGTGGACCGTTCAGCATTATAAAGTGAACATTATGGATTTCTGTGAAGCTGCTTTGACAGGGTCAATTGATGCACAAGCAAACAGATGTCAGAACTGACGCAAAACTGTTCGCTGCAGCTATGCAGAAATCGACAAGTCTATAATTCTGTTCGAGGTTTGCTCATTGATAAAAGCACACATGAATCGTTAATAGCTTGAGATAGAAACTGATCGTTTATAAGCCCGACAGCATGAATCTCATAATCAGGATAATTGCGTAATAAGGTGAACACAGCATCGTTTGCTGCTCTTCATGCGTTTTTTTTTTTGGAAGTGAGTGAAACGGCGTCATTCGTAGAGATGCTCATGTGAAGACCAGTGGAGAACAGCCAAACACCAGTCTGATGTGTCTGAGCCCATGAAGTGTAAGGACAGCCGTTTTATTAACGATGTGTCGCAGTTTACAGAGTTGAGCGTCTACATTTCCTCGCGCAGTTCATATAAAAACACAAAGTCCGTTTGCTGTGCGAGCGAGGCGAGTGAAGCGCCTCCGTCTCGCGTCTTTATACACATCTATTTTGCTATGACTGTCATCCACATAATGACTCAGTTCTCTTTCACCACTGGATGCTGTAATGCGTTAACTATTAAACCGAGATGAATTACAATTAAATATTTGGCTCGGCCGCTAAGATGGACTGTGCGTGCGCGTGTGCTATCCTGCATTTTAGTTACTGTGTAACATTGAAAGAGGGACTCCAGAATCCACAAGAAGGTGACGGCGAGTGAACGTCGCTCAGGTAAGCTCACCTGCACCGGAGCCCCGCCCCATTGCTGAGGCCGCCGCCCACCAGCGTCTGCAGCGACGGCAGTGCGGAGCGGCTCAGCTGCTGTCTACTCGGACCCCTGCGGCCCCCGGGCATCTCCGTCTGCGGCTCCCTGCGACCACGTCCTCACGTCTCGGCCCAATGCAGCCCGGACACTGCGGGAGAAACACACGAGACGATCCGTCAGTACAATGACCGCTAACTCAGTTACAGCAGTACTGACCTGGTAATAAACGCCGCAGACGCTGAAAAAAGAAAACCCTTAAACATGATGTGAAATCACATGGCGACGCACAAAACTGCTGTAAAGAGAATCAATTGAATCAACTCTCATCCTCACAGAGTCAGGTCAGAGGTCAGTGCTGGTACTGTTCTGATAAACGAACGTTTCGTCATCTGACACAAAGCAGCAGTTGAAACTTTTGCAGTAAAAGAGGAAGTTGGAGAGTAATGAAGCTGAACTGTGAGAAGAAAACAGTTTTACTGCACATGAGACGCAGAACACAAACTCATCCACAAACACACGCACGGCTGCTGCTGCTGCTGGGAATCACCTCATGATGCACAGAAATGCTGCGAGATTAGCGTCAGCCTAACACTACAAACAGACTAACACTTTAACTACACCCATAACCAGACTAACGACTAAACTACCACCACTAACTATCGACTAACAAACACAAACAGGAAATAAACAGACTAGTTGGTTTGTCGCTGGTAACTGAACTAACCTAACTAAACGAACTCATCTACTTGAATATTAATGAGTTGATGTTTATTTGTGTAAATAGCGACCGAAGGCGTGATTAACGCTTACATGAATAATTAAAGGAACACTTACCGCACATCAATCATGAGCGCAGACATCAGTCACCGAAACTCTGTAACAACCTCATTTGTTTCTCTCGCTCTGTAACAAAGAGACCGTGTGGAGTTTCTGATCAGACCGCGGGGAGATTTTGTTTCGCGCTGCTCGTTATTAACGGCCTTTACATGCAAAACACAAAGTTGCTGAAGTTCCTCGCGCTGCAGTTACAGACCGACGTGGCAAACCGATGGCTGCGTCACATGACGCCATCAGAGACGCGACACGTGTGATGCGCACGCGCCGTAGACAAGACGAAAAGGTTCTGGCCATAGACTCGCTTTCTTTTGGCTGATCAGCGTTGTCGTTCTGTTTGTAAACAAAAAATGCGTTGAAGCTTGTATTACGAATATAATCTTTAGCGCAACTTCCATAGACTCCGTCTGTGGAATATGGGAACTTGCCATGCTAGAAATACACAACGCAATATTTAACTTCCAGTTTTAATTGTTGTGTGAAACTGCCTGGGGTTCCGAAACAGAGCAAACATTCTTGCTTCGGCCACGAGAGACACAAATAAAGTCTCTCTGATCCAGAAACACTGGATGAAATGAGAAGCTTTGTGATGAATTTGAACTACAGCTACACTGACTGACTAATAAAATATGGCATTATGTCACTCACAGTCTTTCACTTGAGCTCAGAGAAATCATTTATCGCTCAAAGCTGAAACCATGAACTGATCCTAGTGAGAGATGCTGTGATCTTGGTCCGAGCAGATGGAGAAACACAGATGAACGGGTCCTACAGGCCTCAGGATTTATTTATGCAGATGGAAAAGCAGGAATTGTGTCAAACTGTCTACACATAAGATGCTAAACATTAATAAACAGATGGTCCTTCACATTTGCAAAACAGAAACAAGCCTGTCATCATTACAGAGGCTGTTATGCACATGCAGCAACACAGTGATTCACATATTTAATGGAAGTTTATATAAAGACTGAAGAATGATTGATTTTAAGCTTAGATACACTAACAAGTTCTGTAAAAGATACACAAAAGACACTATTTACAGAAAGACTACAGAACATCTTGACCTGAGTTTGATCCATAAAACTGTAAATACACATTTCACACTGGAAGTCTGTACAAGTCATTCCTTGCAGATAAAGACCGAAAGGGTCACAGCGACTTCGGTCATGGCGAGCAGCAAGCACAAGTCACAATGAATGACTTATTACAGACCTGATGATTAGAATATCAGTGGCCGTAGCGTTCAATGCAAACAAGAGTCTCAACCCCAATTCTTGTGTTATATTGCATTATCTCTCTACGCTGCAATTCTGTGGCTACATAACTAAAAATCCAATATATGAATAAATATACTGACACGAAACAAGTTATATTTACACAGAAAAATCCTAAAACCCAAGTGACCTAAATATGAATCTGTCATACAATACAGCTTCCTCTAATGTCATTACTATAAACTGATATTCATATTCACATTAATATAAAATGCTCTGCACAAAAATATAAAAAGCAAAGAAATCAGTGATCAGTGTAACATCCTTCAAACATGTTCAATAAAACAAATGTGCTTTGTTCTGTGCACATGAACACAGAAGCGTCCATGAAGTTCTGGATCAGACGCAGATGTCGTCAGATGACTATACTGGTGCCGCTGCGAGAGCTTTTATCCTGCAGGACAGAAGAGCTGCGGTCAAACACAAGATCAACAACAACCACTGAACTACAGTGTGTGTGTGTGTGTGTGTGTGTGTGTGTGGCCTGCAGTCTCCACAATGTAAAAATAATGTTAAAAATAGTAAATGACGTTTATCTGAAAGTGTAACGATGCAAACATGTTTTCTGTAAGGGGCAGGTTTAGGGTTAGGGTTGGGTGAGGGGATAAACAATATCGTTTGGTCAGTATAAAAACTATAGAAGTCTATGGAAAGTCCCCACAATTCACAAAAACAAACGTGTGTGTGTGTGTGTGTGTGTTTGCCCACAGATGCAGAACATCTCAGTGATTAAGTCAAAGTGGCGTGTAGATACAGAGGGGTCCAAACATCACAGATGCTACTTCTTTGCATTCGTTTTCAATTTCAAACACACAAATGAGTTGAACTTTGAATGATGAATTGATAAACAAGCTCAATATTAGTTTTTACACTAGAGCTATATGAACTAATCCTGATGATCACGTTCTGAGATGATCTAAAGATCTTCACTGGAACTTGAACTTAACCTGTAACTCACATGATTAATTACTTTCTGACAAATTCATTTGATCTCATTAGTGTTCTGTGTTCTCATCTTTACTCACGTTTCCTTCCAGGTATAAACAAGAGAGAAACTCTCTACCTTTTTACGTTATCAATGTGGTTTTAGATGTTTGGATCCGCTTTACATCTACTCATGACACCAGACCATCACACATGTTAGTTTAATGTGTGATCGGATGAGACTAGCAACATTAAAAAGGCAGAACCGTGTTAGTGAACGCATGAACACAAACGACCAAACAGCAAGTAGTTCAGACTCTTACAGAGAAGCGTTCGGGCCGCTTCACCGGCTTCTTCCCGGGCTCATACTCGCTGTAGCTGGGCGGATGATCGGACCAGCCGCCTCCCCGGCCTCCTCGAGCACCTCCGCGTCTGCTGTCCTCGTCGTTGGTCGAGCTCCACGAACCGCGGCGGGGCAAAGGCGAATAATCGTCTCGTCGGGTCGGACCTCGGCGGTCGTCGGCCAGCAGGTCGTCCCTGGAGCGCGAGCGAGGACGGTACGCTCCGGAACGGCTCCGGGTGTCCAGGACGTCTTCCTGACTGTAGCTGCGCGGGATGGCCGGACGAGGATAGTGGCGGTCGTCGCGGCGGGAGGCGCCGTAAGCGGACGAGCCGCTGGAGCGTCCTCCTCGCGAGCCGGACGGGACCCTGCGGGATGCGGGACCGTCGTCCAGGCCGGAGAGCATGCTGGGAGGGCCGGCGGAGAAGGGCACGCGCTGCGGCATGTGTTGGGGAGGAGGCGGCATGTGCTGCAGCGGGATGGCGGGCTGCGGCTGTAACATCGGGCTGGTGACGTCCATGCCGCGCATCTGATTCTCTAGATAGTCCAGCACCTGGTTGGTCCCGTGGGCGCTGCCGTTACCGTGAAGGCTGGGTGGAGGCATGTTACCGGGCATGGCTACCATCTGTGGAGGCGGCAGTGGGACGGGCGTCATCCCACCTTTCCCCAGTGTTGAGCCTGACGTGAGAAAACAGAGAGACGTCTAAGTACATAAACACACAGCGATTTTGGCAAACAAAAAAAAAGCAATTTCACGGCATTACACAGAAAATATCGAACCGAGTGGCATCTGTGCTCAAATGGGATTTTTCTAACTGTTATGTCAGGCTTTATGTCAGACTGAGTTTGGTTTCTCTCAAGGTTTTTTTTTTTTCTCCATTTCTGTCACCGATGGAGTTTTGGTTCCTTGCCACTGTCACCTCTGGCTTGCTTAACTGGGGACACTTAATTTCCAGCGATATTGTCGACTTGACTGCACAGATATTATTTGAACTGAACTGGACTGAGCTGAGCTGGATGATGACGACGACATCACTGAATTCAATGATGAACTGCCTTAAACTGAAAAAAATTGAGTGTTTACTGTTGTCCTTTTGCATTATTGTCACACTGTTTTCCTATTTAAAGGAGAAGTTCACTTCCAGGATAAAAATTTACAGATAATTTACTCACCCCCAAGTTGTTCATGTCTTTCTTTCTTCAGTCATAAGGAAACTGTTTCGTGAGGAAAACATTCCAGAATGCAGTGGACTTCTATGGTGCCCGTGAGTTTGAAAATGCCAAAATGCAGTTTGAATGCAGCTTCAAAGGGCTCTAAACCAGGGGTCACCAAACTTATTCCTGGAAGGAGGGTGTCCTGCAGCGTTTACCTCCAACTTTCCTCAACACACCTGCCTGGAAGACCTTGATTAGCTGGTTCAGGTGTGTTTGATTAGGGTTGGAGCTAAACTCTGCAGGGACACCAGCTCTAAACGATCCCAGCCGAGGAAGAAGGGTCATATCTAGCGAAACTACCGGTTATATACTTTTTATCCTCAAACGCTCGTCTTGTCTAGCTCTGCAATGTGCATGTGAACTCTGTGTAATCCGGTTCAATACAGTTAGGGTATGTCGAAAAACTCCCATCTCATTTTCCTCTCCAACTTCAAAATCGTCCTACGTCGCTGCAGAAGTACCGAACCAGTGTTTACAAAGTGAACGTGCAAAGAAGATCAAACACCCTTTACAAAAAAAAGGTAAAACTGTGATGTAGGGCGATTTTGAGGAGAAAATGAGATGAGAGCTTTTCATTTGAGGTTAAAAAGTATATAACCGATCGTTTCACTAGATAAGTTTCACTTCCTCAGCTGGGATCGTTTAGAGCCCTTTGAAGCCGCATTTAAACTGCATTTTAGAAGTTCAAACTTGGGGGCACCACAGAAGTCCACTATTTGGAAAGAATTCCTTAAATGTTTTCCTCAAGAAACATAATTTCTTTACGACTGAAGAAAGAAAGACATGAACATCTTGGATGACAAGGGGGTGAGTACATTATATGTGAATTTTTGTTCTGGAAGTGAACTAATCCTTTAATGCTGTAAAGCTGCTTTTTTAAAAGCCCCATATAAATAAGGGTGACTTGACTTGGCTTTACAGGGTCTAGATACACCATCCGTTCACTTCCTCATTTATTCCTCTGGTGAAGCTCATCAGAGACTCTGACCTGCGTACAGCATGGGGTTCATCTGGTAAGAGGAGCTGTGTTCGCTCATCGGCGCGTAGACCGGCTGTCCGTTCAGCCACGGCGTCATGGCCTTCTGCGCCGCCTCCATCATCCTGTGCTGCATCACCACTAAACACACAGAACAGGGCATTAAAACGAGTGTCTTCATCTCTGTGTTCAGTGACAGACGCTGACGTTTGTTCGCGTTCTCACGTTTTGCGGGGCAGCAGCAGGTCTCGGGGCAGCAGGGGCAGCGCACGTAACAGCAGCACTTCTGCGGGCAGCACTGACAGCAGCAGATACAGAAGAGGATGACGAGCATCAGCGCGCCGAGGATGATGAGGAGAACCGTCAACCAATCTAACAGAACAAAGCACAACACGCATTCAGACGTGCACCGCTCATCTGCACAAGTCATCGGCTACTTTGCATGCCGAGTGTTTGTCATTTCTCTAATGTATTTGTTCCGTTATTGGTCCTAATTCGTACAGACATTCAGCACAAAGCTGAAGTCGTTTGCTCAGTTTGCTTTACTTCTTTCGTGTTTTGTGATTGGACAGATTGTGTGCGGTGATTTAAGAGCATCTCTATAGGCTGCATCTGATTCTGTTTTGAAAGAAATGCTTTTAAAATGTTTATGTTATGTTCAAAAGAATTATAGTTAGACTGTGCATTCATGATCTTTAGAGTCTCGTTGTGCTGAAAGGGTTTCTCTCCTTCCGTGTTTAACGGACACACTATTGCGATGGTCATGGTTTGATTCACTTACGGTACACTATGAGCTTCATCTCTTGGTCCGAATCTCCGACCGTGTCCCCAGGTGCTTCCACAGAGCAGAAATACATCCCGTTATCCCACCACATCACCTCCTGAATGACCAGATCGGCCTCTGATGGCACACAAACACACACACAGTCAGCAGAATCATAGAAATTTGTGATTTTATCAGCAGTTTCAGATGCTCTGTGCCACAACATGATGTTCCCATCAGCTCTGAGACACATAAGCA
Source organism: Cirrhinus mrigala (assembly GCA_036247105.1). NCBI lineage: Eukaryota > Metazoa > Chordata > Actinopteri > Cypriniformes > Cyprinidae > Cirrhinus > Cirrhinus mrigala. The sequence continues at coordinate 41,895,263 of CM070007.1, read as the reverse complement.
CTTCTTGTATAGTCCGCAGGAGCGAAATGGCCTATTAATGCCGTCTTTGGCACATTATCCTTAATTTTCAACGATATTCCTTATCCACAATATTTTGTCATTTTACATTTATTGAGTTATTGCAATAATCTCGATATATCACCCAGCTCTACTTTACAGTCCTGAAAAAACAAACAAACACTAAATGAGCTATTAACCAGGCACTTATTTATTCAGGGTGATTGACTGAGTTTGATTTGAGTTGAACTGAACTGAACTGAATTAAGCTGATGCTAGTTCACCATCACTCATGTTCGATTCTGGCTCACTACAGTTCACCGTCATTCAGGTTTGATTCTAGTTTAAATCTAGTTGACTATTGCGCAGGCTTGATTCCTGTTCACTAGTGCTCAGGTTCGCATATATCCTCAACAGCCTGTGAAGGTCAGATGCTCAACTATTAGTCCGGCAGTATTCTTCAGACAATAAAGCAAAACAAAAGCATTGCAGTAACGTAGCATGTCAATCATCATCTCACTGTTTTGAATGTAGATTTTGCGATCTCTGTACTCGACGCCCAGCACCGCTTCATTGGATCCCAGTTTCTGAGCCACTGTTCGGATGGTGCGCTGCGAGTCCACGCAGTCGTTGGCAGGGTCTCGACCCAACTGGAGGGAAGACTGGTACGCTGCGGCACAATAACAACAACACATGCACATTGTTGATGTGATGACAGCCATGTCACAACACCTAATTAAAGTTCTGGTCTTAAACACGTAGTTGTGGTTCAATCCAACTACACAGCCACAGATCTGGATGGTGAATCTGCACACTCAAATACATTTCTGTTTTGTCTCCACCACTCCACAAAGAAAAAAAAAGCACTCATGACAGCGATGCATCTAATACAAAGAAAGCATCACCATCACAGCACAACGACGTCTATTAAAACGTACACGAAACGGCACTGGTATAAGCAGGACACCCCCTCACTTGGTGAATGGATGGAAATTGTTAAAGAAATATCTAATATGGAAGAATTGACTTTTATTTTTAGATTTAAAAAGGACATGTTTCTAAAATATTGGAAGAAATGGATTAAATACTGTAACGTAAACAACCACTGAATAATATTGTATATTGTACAAGTTCAAATTTGAATTATATGCATACTGGTTAAAAAACAGAATGTATTCCCCCCTGCATTGTATTTGGTTTGTTTGGGTTTTGTTTTTGTTTATTTTCTCTCATTTCTTTTGATGTAAAAAAAAAAGTTCCAAAAAAAATAAAGTTATAAAAGAGAAGAAGAAGTTGAAGAAGAAGAAGAAGAAAGAAGACGTACAGGAAACACTTCCACACATCTCACACAGACATAATAGAGCACGGCGTGATGTTGAAGCGCTACCTGTGGAGTAGTAGTCCAGAACAGGGTCTTTGCAGAAGGATTTGTATCTCCAAGTGACCACAACATTCTGCAGCTGAGCTGAGGTGGAGTAATCACAGCGTAAGGTGACCGACGCGAAGAGAGTCGTACGCTTCTCTGTCTCTGAGAGGGTGACCTGGATAGACAGAATCCCTAAAAGAACAGAAGCGAAAGTGTGTTTGTGTTTGAGTAAGACACAGAGAGAGTTAACACAGAAACACACAGGCTGCCAAACCTGTAAAACTGGTAATGAGACAAAGAGCAGGAAATTCTTTACGGGTTCCGGACAAATTCAGTATCAGTGGCCAACATTTTTATAAAGAGACACGTTCATCATAATATTTGTGGAAACGTCATTTCTTTGAATCTCCTACTTTTCATATAAACTTTTATTCATGATCACTTCATTTGTATGTTTGTGTTTTATTTGTTTTTCTTTGCATTTCTCTAGATTCTATTTTTTTTTTTTATTCTTGAGTGCCATTCTTTATACACGTCCATCCCATCGGTCTTTCTGTTTGTACATTTTTAAAATGAGATTCTTTGTGTCAACAACCATTGGTCACGTGATCGATACGGACGCGCACAGGTGACACTCGTTTCACCACACTGTTTCCATTGATCAGCCTTCACAATGTCATTGTAATATTGGCTTTCTCGCAGTGAAATGGACAGTTGTGTGTGTTTGTGTGTATGAGATGTTCTGTGTGAAGATCAGACTCACCTGAGGTCAGGAGACTCAGAAGCAGCGCCAACACGATCACCCGCCTCATGCTGATCTGATAAACTCCAGAAAAACTGCGAACCGAAACCAGTGTAAATCCGATGAAAGTAGCGGATGAGCAGCTCAGTCAAAACGGCATTTTATCTAAGACGCTTTAACGTTTAGTTGTGTCTCTCTCAGAGGCCGGTTTGTGTTTCCTCTGCTCTCGTCTTCCTCCCCCTCGTCGTCATCATCATCATCAATACTCCACCCCAAACAGGTACATCGACACATATAGCGCGCATGCGCACAGGTATCACGAGCAGAAACTTCATTAAAACAATGATAAATGTCGTCCAACTTGTAATCTTGTCTATATGTAAACACACTTACACTATAACGTTTACCTCATTGTGTTTTCTTACAAACAACTCTAATTACTCACACAAAACGACCAACATTACTGTAACGTGCGCCTTAAGAAGGAAATATCATTTTTTTAACATCTTATGTGTCTAACATGATCTCTAAAGAAGATGATCGTAACCAGTAAAAATAAGTTCAGTTCCAGCAAAAAAACAACAACAACAAAAACTAATCTACAGCAAGACAAGTTTCAGATGGATGACTAGAGTAATGTTTTAAAGGCACAGCCCATATTTTACGCTTAGTGAGGTTCCGCTTTATTAGTTTGGGAATGTCATGACCTCACATGTTATCCGAGAATTACATTCGCTGAGCTGCTGGGGTTTGATTGGACAGCACATGTAAAGCGTTGTGAGCTCTACAAGAGTTTGTCTGACTCTTTATAATAATTTTCATTTGACGTTAAAACACCGGCTTTTCAATAAATAAATTAAGTTTATGCCAGCTCATTCCCTATAAACAAACTCGCACGTACATTTTAAGAATCCAAGAGGAATCAGCTCTGAAGGTGACATTCACACAAAAGCAGTTGTTGTTGTTGTTTTTGTTGTTGTTTGATGATATAAACGCTTTCGCTTACCACCAGAATGCATAAAGGACAAGACTTAACGTCTTGTCTTGACTTGGCGACAAAACGTGAACGTAACTGAATAAATAGTAAGCCATGTTAATATCAACATATTATACAAACAACATTAGTGTTTATTGCCGATAGTTTCAGGCACATTTGTTGTCTGTTCACCCAGGACAGGCCTGAGATCAGTGAAGCTCAGCAGAGTTGTACAGGATGATGTTCCTGGTGTCTCCAGCAGATGGTGTGAGTGTCTCAGTGCGGATCATCACTGATCTCTGGCCCTCAGAAGAGTGAAATGGATCCTGACATCTGTGGAGCTCCAGCTTCTGTGTCTCATCAGCAGTGCTGTGGGTGTGCAGCATCTGTTCCCTCTTTTAAATTTGTGGCAGTCGACACACACATGTTTGTTTTTGTGAATTGTGGGGACTCTCCATAGACTTCTACAGTTTTTATACTGACCAAACGATACTCTTTATCCCCTCACCCAAACCCTAACCCTAAACCTGCCCCTTACAGAAAACATGTTTGAATTGTTACATTTTCAGCTAAACATCATTTATTATGTTTAATCATTTTTTTACATTCCCTCACACTTTTACTTTCTCAAAAAAACTCATTCTGCATGATTTATAAGCCTGTTTCCCCATGGGGACCTCACAAATGTCCCCACAAGGTCAGAATTTACTGGTATTACTATCCTTGTGGGGACATTTGGTCCCAATAACATGATAAATACCAGGTACACACACACACACATCATTTGCAATATGAGGAGCAAAATAACCTTCAGTCTATCAGTAATCTCATGGACCATCAGAGCAGGTGTTTTATTTACTAAAACACCAAAGAAAACAAGGCTGGAATCACAGTCTGGCTTAATATCTTAACCATGTCTAATTGTTTTGTCCATTGAAAATGTTTTGTAATGATGCATTTTAAATATTTTGTTGGCTGAACAATTTGCAGCAAGAGCTGAACTCCACTCAGGGACATGGTCGTGTGAAAACGATTCATAAATAAATAAATAATGTTGTTTTCTTCTAGCAGCGGAGTGAAAGTGTAGTCATTATGATGAGCTTTATATAAAAATAACACAAGTCCACAGTATGTCCTCATTTAGACAGCCGTGTTATTATGTAAGTGTGTACTTGTTTAACTATACTTGTAAGGGCCAAATGTCCTCACATAGTGAAATATCATGACAGCCGACTACTGAGACATTTGACTCTTCCTCACTAGTTAAAAGGCTTACACATCAGCCAAAAGATGTTGTTGATGTAAATCCAGTGTTCTGCACGTGTTTGTGTGATGGGTAAGTTTAGGGGTAGGGGTCGGGTTAGCTAATAGAAAATATCATTAACCTGATCAGTGGAATCAGTGATCAGTAGGGATGTGAGACCAGTCGGATCTCGCGAGATCTCGTGAGGATATCCTTGCAAAACATTTTGCAGTGTTTACATTAGAGCTGCACGATTAATCCCTAAAAGATGGAGATCTCCATTCAAACACCACACCATCTTATTCCTGAATGACAACGATTTAGCTGTCTATTACCACTGTTTCACATCGTGTGTGTCAGTGGAGCGTGAGAAACACGTTTTGTCGCTGCCCATGTTAATGAATCAGAGGGTCAGCCATCATTACGCTTCCGATGTGAACGCTGTCATTCACTGATATGGGCGGCGACAAAACGCGCTGCTCGCGCTCCACTGACGCTTACCATACGAAACAGGTGTTAAAGACATTGAAATCTGCATACTGCTACTGATCCAGAAACAGCAACACAAACAGTCTTTTCAACCACATTCTAATCATTATTTCTGTGTTGCAGATATTTAAATAACAGAAGTACTGGGATAAAAGTTTATAGTTTGGGTATAAACACACGTTGTCTACAGTAGAGATCAAAACGAAAGTATCTTAACTCTTGTACCGCAGTAAAGATAGTTTGCGGTTTGATATTTGTTTTTTCTTTTGGCTATAAATACACAATGCGCTGTCACAAACATGCAAATAATCCCGAATGTGGTTCTCCATGATTTGTGAATTCTGGTGATGATGTGCCTTTTGGCCGAAATTTTATTTTATTTTTTCGACTCTTAATTTTATAATGCTTATAGCTCCGAAAGTTGGAAACTTAGCAGACTGAAACCAGTGTCATGTGAACCAGCTTGATCTGTGAATTTTTTCACAGCAAAGCTCTTGTCCGTAACCCCCTTGGTAAGTCTGCTATAGTAAGGAATGTGAAAAATATGCGCTCTTCATGTTTAACGTATTTTGCCATTAAACACGCAGACTGCTCAAATACAAAAACATTGTTTTTAAGTCAAACTCGATTTGTGAAAACTTTCACAATCGCTATTTATTGCGTAACAGTGTTCCTAATGCTCTGCTCTCTTTTTCTTCTATCAGTACTGGTCAGCTGACCCTTCCCTGAGTCACTAACATCACTATTCTGATCTGTGAACATTTTCACAGGTCAGTACTGGTCAGCTGACCCTTTCCTGGGTCACTAACATCACTATTCTGATCTGTGAAAACTTTCACAGTTCAGTACTGGTCAGCTGACCATTTCCTGATTCATGTACATCACTATTCTGACCCAAATTGAACTGTGAATTTTTTCACAGATTAAAATAGTGATGTTACTGACTCAGGGAATGTTCAGCTGACTAGTACTGACCTGTGAAAATGTTCACAGATCAGAATAGTGATGTTAGTGACTCAGGGAAGGGTCAGCTGACCAGTACTGATAGAAGAAAAAGAGAGCAGAGCATTAGGAACACTGTTACGCAATAAATAGCGATTGTGAAAGTTTTCACAAATCGAGTTTGACTTAAAAACAATGTTTTTGTATTTGAGCAGTCTGCGTGTTTAATGGCAAAATACGTTAAACATGAAGAGTGCATATTTTTCACATTCCTTACTATAGCGGACTTACCAAGGGGGTTACGGACAAGAGCTTTACTGTGAAAAAATTCACAGATCAAGCTGGTTCACATGACACTGGTTTCAGTCTGCTAAGTTTCCAACTTTCGGAGCTATAAGCATTATAAAATTAAGAGTCGAAAAAATAAAATAAAATTTCGGCCAAAAGGCACATCATCACCAGAATTCACAAATCATGGAGAACTACATTCGGGATTATTTGCATGTTTATGACAGCGCGTTGTGCATTTATAGCCAAAAAAAATCCGAATATCAAACTGCAAACTATCTTTACTGCGGTAACTCTTGTTTGTATTGTAACGCTTATCCTCTTCCGCCAGGAGGTGGCGACAACTGCCCGTTTAAAAAAAGTACGTCATTGAATCATTCATTTATGAGATTACAATAGTAAAGCAAGTCTTAGAGAATAGAGGGCATGCATTGACGTCACTTTCCTGCCGGGACACGCCCCTTCAGCGTGAATGGATTTAATAGGGAAGATGCAAAAAGGCGAGTAAAACAAACGATAATCAGTTTAAACTAAAGGTTGCTGAACTTGATACAATGTTCCTGACAATTTAAATATCCAGTGGTCAGTGGATATTGATGCAGCCAGAAATAGCGTGTTCTAACACTTACATGTGTCTGATTTTGATGCCGGGGAGAATAAATAAAGCACATTTGCATGTGAACTCATTTTGTAAATACAAAATAGGTTGGTCTAAACCCCGGTGATGATTTAAATCAATGTGATCAATGTGATATCGTCATATCATCCAGCTGAAAAACGTATATAGTTTTTGTCAGTGTTTATTTAAAAACATTAAGTTATGCAGAATTTAAGATGGTAAATATTTAGTTGATGACTTGTCAATACGATATACTATAATACAATATATATAAGATATGATTTTACTGCACAATTCAACATATTAACATAAAATAACTGCAAATCCGTGTTTTGCTGCCTGGAGACCATTTGTTTCTTCGAATTGCAGCGATTGATTTGCTTCTCTTTTCAGTAGCTTTCAGCAGTCAGTAAAAATATACCTCAGATTTCTTGTCAAATCTCTTTGTACAGTCAATCGCAAAGCTCGTTCTGGTTTTAGAGGTGTTTTGTGTTTTCTGTCGCAGCATTCACGTTGAAACCAATGCTGCCACTCAGTGGGCGGAGCCGCAGCCACTCCAGCTGACGGTGACGTCACATGCATACCCTCTTTAGAGACACTTTAATTTTTACTTTAATACAAACGTATATTTTAGATTTTATATAGAAATATGACAACAGTCACATATCTCACGCAGAGATCGCGCTGGTGTTTGGGAATATTCATGCATAATTTAAACACATAACTACATGACATTACATTAAAAAATAAAACATTGTAGAAAAGAACGGCAACACAACACCACGGTTGTCTGAACCAATCATCCAGGCGTTTCCCATCGTGCTTTTGGTCAGCGCAGTCGGTGGAGAGCTACTGCGTCCGACTGCAATCCGAGACAGCCGCCTTGCCAGTTGGGAGAGGTTTTTTTTTTTTGGCACACGTCAGCATGACATCAGAGCAAGGCGGACGTAACTGGGACACATTTCTAACCGGCATGCATCTTGCGGTGATCACCGGTGATCGATTCTGCCCAGAATTTGCTCATCTCAAACAAACCTATTGATGCTGCATTCACGCCATCTCGTAATTCCGAGATGAAAACACGTGACATTCTACTCTGAATTATGTGTTTCTGTGACGCCACTATCAACGCCAAAGTTCTCCAGTGCTCCTGAACTCCCAATTACAACTTGTAAACTGGTAATGTTTTTAGAATTACGCCTTAAACAGTTACATATGTACCACGTGACCGCCGTCAGGTTTGTTTTGGCGCTACTTAAGCCCTAAATCCGACAACATGGAAAGTAAAATGAGTAAAATGTCACGTGTTGTCATCTCGGAATTACGGTAATTACGACATGGCGTGAAGGCAGCATGACTCCATTTATTTATTTATTTATTTTTTTTAAATGAATATATGTTTTTAAAAGACTAAAGCATTAAACATTTTGTCAAAACCACTAGGAATTTACGTTATTTTGTTTAGTTTTCTAATCTTTTTTCTCCAGAATGGTGGGAGAATCATTGTCTCCAATTTATTAAAAACAACTGGGATTCTCGTTTAAATGTTGTTTATCATGCATATAATCCATTAAAATGGAAGTTTAATTTCACAAAGTTCAAATGCACCTCCTTTTTTTTCATTTGAATAAAAGACTATTTTCCCAATTTATTTCATCATTGAGAATTTCTTTTAAAAAGTTTAAAAATGTCGTCTCGTTCTCGTGGGATAAATGTCTCGTCACACCCTTAGTGATCAGTGAAAATCAGTGGAAAATTATAGTGTCCTCACTAAGATGTCTGTGTGTGTGTGTGTGTGTGTGTGTGCATGAGGTTTCCATCTCAAAACTGATGTGCTTCAGCGCGTCACTATTGTCTAAACAATGAACAAAGATCCTCGTGACTCACACTTACAAACACTGATTTACAGCGACACAAACACAACAAGAGTCATGATGCTGTAGCCATATATATATATATATATACATGACGCAATTAACGTGCTGCTACAGAATCAGAACAAAACACTCTACAACATGAGTCTGCTACGATTAGTTTGTCAAGTTTTTACTGAGATTCATTTGATGTAGTTAACAGTCTGCATATAGCTAATATACATATTACAAAATGTAAACCGTTGCATAAACATGATTTTCAGTCCTCGTGGGCAACATTGTGATTCTATTAATCATTTTCTCAAGTATCGGGATAAAGTCACTTTAATACAGCTACCTTACATAAACCATTTCAAAAGAAGACTAGAGTAATTAGTTAAGGCGCTGCGGGTGAACACAGTAAAGTCAGTCTGAGAGCAACACAAACGTCACCTAATGATGGCCAGCACCAGAGACTGACACTGGACTCGGATCAGCATCAGATGAGCTCATCGTCCCGTGACGTCAGCGCCCCGGCCGCGAGTCTCCAGACGCGTCACACTGTGGCCATTGACACCAACTAAAGGTACCGTAGACGGAGATGACTGACTTACACAATAAATGATGATGTGTTTTCAGTACTAATACTCAAGTGTTTGACTGCAGTCAGCTGCAAGACGTTCGAGGAGAAAAACCAGTGTCATCCCCAAAAATACACAATATCATCATTTGTTAATTCGAAAATAAATGGTCTGTATCTTATAATACGGATAAAAGCACGAGTGCATAAGAAGATCTGCAATAATACGAATTAGCAAATGCAGTTAACAAGTTTCTTCTTTTTTTGCGTTGACCGATATACATATAGTCAGAATGTAAGCATTTGCAACATAAAAACTCCATTCATACAAAGCACTTACAGATTATATACATGAGAATGAAAAGACTGTAAACCTGGTGTTGAGAGGGCAACCATGCTAGCAGTTACGCTAACCTCATGTATGACATCCAGTAGTGCTCATCGAATGTTTTCATCAAGCACAAATCCACTCAAACTGGCAGGAAAAGTCTCATGAATTACTCCATGGTCAATTGTAGGGGCAGTTCGATCCACTCCGTACATGACCGTAAAACACATTTCAGTACTCTTGTTCGGGCCGCACAAACTTGCCTTCCGCAGCGCTAGAGCTCCCCGGGACGGGTGCGAGTCGGCGGTGGAGACTTTGCAAGCGTGGTGACGTCCTCACCGTGTGTCTGAGACATCAAACTACAAGCGAGTCTCTGCTCAGAAGAGTGCTCTGTTCAAAGAAAGGACAGAAGAGTGAGCAGAAGGAGCGAGCCGAGCAGCTCGGTTTGAGTAGGTTAGTCTTGTCTAGCGGTGAGAGTGGCGGACAGTCGGCAGGTGAAGCGCTGTCAGTGATTATTCTGGAATTATTAGGACCAGACACTTATGTTACATTACACAGGAATAACACACACAAATGTAAACGAAACAGAGTCAAGTCCTGAACAGCCACCCGATTCTCCAAGTTGCACTCAATAAGATTTCCATCTGTATTTCTACGCAAGTGGAGCGCTTTAGCTTCTGCGGTGTCTCTGGCGAGCGTCTACAGTACATTTACAATTGAATCTAATTTAATGACGAGAAGCTCAAATGAGTGTCAAGATCAGTTAAGTGCTACGGCAGAATATATGTGCTCTGTAAGAGCAGAAACATCATGTTACGGTGGACGTCTGTGGGCGACATGCTTCAGACTGAAGGACGGGTGGAATCATTTTCTGCAGTAATCGATGCACTGAACTCACACTGACCCCGCAACAATCCACAAAGCATCTGCAGCAAGTACTGAAGTGTCTTTCATAATGTGCGCTTTCTGCTACACATACTTTATCAATGTCATATCTTGGCCTTCTTTCATTTCTTTTTCCAGAGTCCTTTACCGTTTCAAACTCGTGCTTTCTGGGACCGTTTCTACGGTCAATACTGTTAGTCGTGTTAGCGTTTATACAGAGTTTAAGCTGTGATCCAAATACATTTTGAGGGAGGAATTAGGCAGCAAGCAGGCAGAGATGTGTTTGATTTATTGACATTCTTGTTACCTGTGTACAGGTTATTTTCTGCTGTCAAATCGAGGTACAAATCGAACCGTGATTGAAAGACCTAGGTCGGAATCAAACTGCGCACTTTGTTCATCAAAAAATGTCTACAAGAGATATGAATGAAATAAATGGTAAGGATGATGACTGGCAAGAGGAAATCTTATAGAGTGCTTCTCTGGTGAAATTGTAAAACAAATTTAACAAACACTTTTCCAATAAAGCTACCCGTTGTGTTGGAGGGTTTCAGGACTACATTCTTTAAATCTCTGAAGACCTTTTTCAAAGGCCTTTCTACAGTCTTGCTTTGACTGAAGTGGCTTCATTCTGTGGATCTCTGGTGCTTTTCTTTCACCGCACCAAGGCGTCCATTTACTTGCGAGACAAAATCGGGTTCACAGTGCCGTGAGTGTTTTATTCCCCCTTTCAACGGAACAGCGAAGTCACAAAGAGGCCTACAGATAACTCACCACTTTACGAGGGCGGTTCTGCTCCTCCTGCCCGCTTGGCGCCGAGCCGTGACCAGAGCGCGTGTAGCTGAAAGGTTGTTGTCCAGACTCGGCTCCGCGGGAACGCTCCAGTTCCTTCTCTGTGTACGGCGGCAGCGACTCATTGTCCTCCGCCGTCCGGTGGCGAGGTGACTGGTTGCTTGGAGACCTGCTGTGGAGACGCTCGCTACTCTTTTTGGAGCTGTTTTTGGAAGGCGTGTCCGAGTCCTCTTCGGTCTGTCCCGCTTTTGAAGAGCTGCTCTTGACGGCTTTGGCTTTACGTTCCAGTAAACTGTTGAGAAGGGCGTCGTCGTAGCCTCGCCTGCTCCCTGTGCCTCTTTCGCTCTGATCCCGCTCTCGTGGATCCCGTTGGGCTTGACCCTTGTCCCACGTGTCCCGCCTTTTTCCGGGCAAGGGCGGAGGGCTGGGCGGACGTCTCACCGGACTGGACTTTGGAGAGTAACGTTTGGAGCAATAAAACGGGAAACGATCCCTTTCCAGCTCCCGTTCTCGCTTTCGGTCTCTCTCCCGCTCGTGCGCTCTGTAGTCGTCCTCCCTGTTTCCGACGTCACCGTGACGTCCTCGCTGCATATACGCCATCGCGAACTCCTCGAGCTCATCCAGGGATCCGGTGCGTCCACGTTCCAGGAAAGCCTTCCTCTGCAGGTGCTCTGAGCGAGGGTTCCACCTGGAAAGGAAACAGTCAATGCTGTTAACGGCTCATTGCGTAGCAACACAAGCGCTCTACTACATCTCATCCGTCTGTTACCTGGGGTGTTCATCCGCTGCGTCATTTCTACGCTGTGGCTGTCGTGTGTATCTTCCCTCGTGAACGGGAGAGAAGTCCGCGGCCCGGAGGTCGGTGAGGTCATCGAGATCAGGAATGGCCGGTAGCGCCTTTTTCTGGACTTGTCGGTAGGTTTGACGGAAGTCCGCTTCTGCGTCGTGTAACGAGCTCAGCTCAGACATACTGCAGGCTGCAAATGAACATAAATCAGCACAGGCGTCTCTGGTGGCTTACTTCGAGAGTTTGGACAAACTCTTCCTGCAACACCAAGGTCTTGAACCCTGTTCCCGGTGACCTACACAATTTTATTTCCTGCTTCGGCACACCCGGCCTGTGATTTTTCAAGTGATCCTGAAGACCATGATTTGCTGGTGCAGGTGTGTTTCTTTGTTAGAGTTGTAGGTACACTCTTCAGGACAGTGGGTTTCCAGGAGCAGGGTTCAAGACCTGTGCATTAGAATGTCTGACCTTCACTGCTCCGCTCTCGTTCTCGCACGTCTCGTCATGAATGCAGCATTTATCTCAGGAACACTAAGCAGAATTTAGAGCGCTACATCACAAGCCTGAAGAACTTGAAAAAGTGAAGTAGGAGGTGATTTAGAGACCACAGAGGAACGGCAAAAGAAAGAGTCAAGCATGCAGCTCTTACGAAGGAAAATACAGAAGCGGAGACGGAAAGAGTCAAGCGGAGTGAGTGTGTGCAGTGGGTCGTGCAGCGAATCATGCAGTGGTCACGTGCAGCGGAAATATTGAGTGGATCACGCAGGGAGTCGTCTGCAGTGAACTGTGCAGTGGGAATGTCGAGCAGATCGTTCAGCGGTCAGGCGCCTGGAACGGCGTCTGTGTCTTACAGTTTCGGCTGCTGCTGAGCGTCTGTGACGGGTTGAACTGAGCGAGCTGCTTCTCCACGTACTGCAGCACCTTCAGAGAGCTCTGATCTGACGCAGGCTGCAGATGGAAACCGCTCCGCACTACAGGAGATACACCGTGTGTGTGTTGTAAGAATGTTGGTTTTGGTCATTCAGGCCAATTTAAAATAGTCCTGTACTCAGACATAATACATCTGTTTCCACACTCAAGTCCACACTGGGTGGAACGTTTCAGTGTGAATGTTTGAGGCTGCTATCATGAAAATAAATAAATTATGAAAAATAATTCACCGTTTAAGATACAGTTATCAGACCAATTACTACTAGCACTTACCTATTCTATTTGTTTTTTCTAATTTATTTGATATAACACTGAAACAACATACATCACTACCGAATTTTGCTCTAAGTTTGATCGCAACATACAATCATTACTGTTAATAGTGTTCATCGTCTGTTTGATTACGTCATTAGCTGATTTTTGCCATACTTCTCTGCCATATGTACATCAGCTTGACTAAGTCACCACTAATAAGACACTACTAAATATACTCCAGAAATTTTAAATTTCTGTAAAGCTGCTTTGCAACGATTTGTACTGTGAAAAGCGCTATACAAATAAACTTGAACTGCATATAAAAAACCTTGCTATGTGTACTGTGCTAGACTAACTGACACTTGTCACAGCACTTTTGTAATGTTGCCCTCTTGTTGGCCTGATTGCTTCTATTGTTCTCCTCATTTGTAAGTCGCTTTGGATAAAAGTGTCTGCTAAATGATTAAATGTAAATGTAATTTAAATGCAGTACACAGCCATTACATGATATGTATTTATATGATTGATGCACATCGGTGATCGCTCAGCCTTACATTAGACACAGTTAAATTACTGGGGTTCTTGAAGAAGCCTGCTCCTTGTGAAAGAATATGCGACTGATATTGGATATTGGATAATTGGATTATTGGATAATTGGATTGGCCTGTATTTAATATGATACGCTGTGGCACAATTGTGCTCAAGAGCAATCTCTGTTTTTGCAGTCACAATGTAAACTATCTAAACAACGGGTATACTTCTTTCTGGACATGTATTACCTTCACAAATGTCATGAAACTCATTTTAAGCTAAAAAAAAATGCTCTGAAATCCTGGAGTGGTAAAGCAATTTAATAATGTGCCAGTAAATCATGTTGTGGTTTTGGAGCATCTAATACTAGGGACTTTAAGCAACAGCTTTAGACGGAATGGCTACGATGACCGGAAGTAAGCCGTTACACCGCCGTACCCGAGAACGTAGAAATCATCAAGCAACCGCAAGCAAGACGGCGAATCGTTTATTTAAATCCACAAATGATGGATTATGAGGATGATGTTTAGGCAATACTTGCATTGCATTCACATCATCTCTAGTCTCAGTGCTACCTGAGGTGCCGTTGCCAACAGCAGACATACATTTGGACAAATGAAAAAAATCGTTAAAATGAGCTTAAGTTTAAAACATATCGACACAGATTAAATGAAAGGCTAATGGTAGAATCGTATACTGATGGAATTACAGTGGTATAAACTATAAAACATAACATTTGTCTACCTAATCTGTCACATTGTAAAGACTACGGCAAACCAGCTGTTCTCCCGTAGTACACGGCTACAGTAGAACGTCACGAAGTAGCAGTTAAAGTCGCGAACGCGCAATATGACGTCGGAATGCCGTTGCCGTTCCATCCGTGGCTGCTGCTTAAAGTCCCCAGTGACTGTCACAACGGGACAGCAGCTCAGTAATCGCCAGTAAACAGGCATCCTCTAGTTTTACTACAGTACACTCACCTGAGCCGTTGTTCTCCAGCGACGGCGCAGTGGACAGGTTCGGGTCGATGAGGGAGGGCGGAGCGATGGGCACCATGGTGGGCATCCCAGGTATGTAGTATGGCGGGAACATGGGCACCGGTGTGGGCGGCGTTGTCTTGATCCCCTTTCCTGCTTCATACACTGTTTAAGAGAGTCAGAGTCAGACGACGGCCACGTCGGCGGCATTACGGAGCATGTTTGCGGGACTCACGGTGTCGCGGGCAGCAGCAGGTATCTGGGCAGCAGCAGCATCTCACGTAACAGCAGCATGAATGAGGGCAACACTGACACCAGCAAACGCCCACCAGCAGAATGACGAGGACACTGCCCACGACCACGGCGCTCACGAACACCCACTCTACAGAGAGAACACAGTCGCCGTCAGCGGCGTCATGACCGAGGGGACAGACGGACACCTGGGGCGCGGAGACGCTCCACACACACACTCGCTCCGACAGCTAGACGTCTGAAACCCCGCCCGGCACAGCGTCAAGTCTAGTGCGTACTCTCACAAAAGCAATTATAAACATGGAATATTTACAACAGCACAAACATAATTTTTTAAAGCCACAATATTGCAGTCATAACGTCCAGGGTGTTTCCCTGCCTGACGCTGGAATCTACGGGACAGTTTGGAAGACGAATGAACGGATGTATGAATGCAGTGAGCAAACACACGTGATATTTAGCACTACATTACAGCACTTGAAATGACAACATGCATGCAGATCTTTACAGGAAAAGCAGGGTAAGCAAGTAGCGAGAGGATCTCCATGGGGAATGTGTTCCACAAATACGCCAAATAAATCACTCATGAAAGAATGTGATAAACACATTTTCAGCCCAAATGTTTCTGGTTTTCATGTGGAACTCATTCATCATGATTTAGTCAAAAAAGAATCTCAAAAATGTCAAATGCGTTCAAAATGGAAGTCCATCAAATGAATTAAAGCTTCATGTAAAATCACAAAAACAATTTTTATACATTAAACTACTCACTAAAGATGGCCCTCGGTGAACTCTATTCGAGACCAGCATTCGTAAGAGAGTAAAGCAACGCAGAGATCAGATAAAAACTCTGAATGATTCAGAGGAAGTGAACAAACCGGACTCACAAACAAACAATCCGTGGGACTTTCTCAGGAAATGGTGCACTTTGAAAAGTTTACGCTTGAACTACTAGAAGCACTATTACTGCCATTGGGCCCTGTTGAAAAATCCAGCATATGCTGGTTAGGTATGTTCTGAAGCATGGCTGCTGGTTTGAGCTGGTTCAAGCTGGTCCTTAGCTGGTTTAAGCTGGTCTTGAGCAGGAGCTAGTTGCTTAGGACCAGCTTAAACCAGCTCATTAGCAGCACATGACCAGTTTAAACCAGCTCATGACCAGCTAAGGACCATCTTAAACCAACATACCAAACCAGCATATGCTGGATTTTTCAGCAGGGGGGACACAAAATAATTCTACGATCACACTCAAACAGATCAAATATTATGGCAGTATTATTAATCAGAGGTCCAGTTTCTGTGATTTTTCCAGTCAATCTTATCATTAATCCATGGAACACAAACAGCACCATTTCTACTTTGGTTTATACACACACACAAAGACTCAAACAGCCTTGACAGCGTCTCAGAGGAGAACGACAGATTTATCAGTGAATGTTTTCAGCACACATTCATGAAAACACCACAAGAGCAACAACACATTCATGAATAAAGCACAAAACGGACTTCAGTCAGTTACGTAAACTACAACAGGAACCACTCTGACACCAGGAGCACTGAGAAGCTATGAGACTCTTACAGAAACACCTTCAGATCTTCTTGTGAAATCAATGAGCTTCAATGAGTGTCACAGCGACGATGACAGCAGATCAGTGATGAGCGCTCTTCATCTAACAGATGTAACGGTGAATCAGCAGCTGTTAGTCAATCCTCCGGTATTTATGCTTCATTAGTAATCTCTCAACGCTGATGATGGACTTCATGTGTTTGGAGTCAAACCCACTGCACAATCTCACACAGCAAACACACGACCGGACGGCCGCATCTGCAGGCTTAACATTCATTCACCAGCAAAACTGGCCTCTGTTGTTCGTAGGATCTTTTTCTACCTGGTTTGATCCTCGCAACGATGTAAAGTAACGCAGTCCGCTCGATTCGGTCGTGAAATCAACAACGAGCCGAATTAAATCAGTTCATTTAGACATTCACTTGAGACAGAGCATCTGTTACAGTGATCCATCAACGGGTTTGACTGGTGTTTGTTACTGTGATTATCAGGAAATGACATCATGAGGGAATGAAAGTATTAGAAACAGGAAGTGAGGCGGCTGGGACAGAAAACAGAGACTGGTGCATTTGAAAGCTCATACCTGGAACAATCTCCACATTAAACCCAGGCAGAAGATCATCGGCCAAACCTGTCTGACCTGGAGAGACAGACAGACAGAGAGACAGAGAGACAGACAGATCGAGGTGAAGCAGAGCGACAGCTGATTGAGCAGAGAAAGATGAATGCTGTGCTGCAGACAGAGAGAAGATCTGCTGAAGTGTGCGTGAGCAGAGCGAGCGGCCTGTTTAAAACATGAATGATTGTACTATAAAAGATTCATGCCGAAACTCGATGTTCACATTTCTGCAAGTCTGTGTGATCCTCTGGTCTGTAGATGTGTGTCGTATCTCATTCAGTGTGGGCGTTTCAGCTGATTTCTAGTCCAGCAGATGAAAATGGTGCGTCTGATCACTTGCTAAAGCAGGAGCACATTCTCCTCAACAGCACACATGATCTGAGCATTGGTTAATATCTCAGCTGTTTATGAGCAATAAGAATAATGATGCTGGCTTTAAAGGGGTCGTCGGATGCCCATCTTCCACAAGTTGATATGATTCTTTAGGGTCTTAATGAAAAGTCTATAATATACTTTGGTCAAAAATTGTCAATGGTTGTGTAACACAACACCCTTTTTATCTTGCCAAAATCAGCTCTGCAAAAATCATCTCATTCTGGTTGAGGCTGCTTTAAATGTTAATGAGCTCTGCTCGCCCCGCCCCTCTCTTCTCTCTGTGGAATGACGAGCCTGTTTACTTTAGCCGCATTTAGCTGCTAAACTTGCTAACTAGCACATTATTAGGGAAGGCGATCGCAAAGATTCATAAAAAAATCCCTTATACAAACTTCTGCTGTAAGTGAAACTGGATCACGAATGATTCGCGCGAACATAGACGGATATATGTAGATCGGGAGGCGCATTCCCTTCACTAACAAACGTAATCCACTGCATCTTCAGCGGCTCAGATGTCGGGAGTAAATGACGACCACTATGTTCATTATTACATCCAGCAACACAACACCTCAAACGCTCCATCGGAGATATTCTTGTCTAACTTACATCCCTGCTCCGGCATCGAAACAAAGAGGGTAAGAGGTCTGAGGTAAGAGCTCATGTCAATCAACTATGGTGGGAGCGTCCTCTGCTGGTGTGACGCCACAACGACAAGCATCTGAGAACGACTCGATTTGAAAAAGGGGATATTATTTTTACAGATTAATTAAAAACCACTGCATGGAACACACAAAAGACAAAAGAACACACACACCCACACACACACACACTTAGAGCTTCACCGAATCCTTCCAGACGATCATTCCGAGGAATCGAATCACCTGCTTACAAATCACTTCTGTCATTTATCATTTATCTGCTCAGTGCCTTTACGTGCACTCAGGTCTTTCAGCCCGACACACATTACTGCTCTGTTTTTAATTCATATCCATTGTCTTGTTCTCCATTGCTGCTGTGTTTCTGAGAGTCACTGCAGGAGGAGCTTCATTGAGGAGGTGTTTGTATGAACAACTGCATGGACAGAGTCTGTAGAAACATCAAAGTCAAAAGCTTCCTCACGTTTGATCTTAGCAGTCAGTGAACGGAGTCAAAGAACAATCGCTGACACTGAGCTTACAGTAAGCGACAGACAAAGAATCATTTGAGACAATGTTCTCAAGGGAACATGTCATTTCATTTCTTTCAGCTTGGCAAAACTGTTAATCCTTTAAAAATCCAAAGTCCTTTCCTTCAGCTATAGTCAAGTCACCGTTATTTATATAGCACTTTTTACAATACAGATTGTGTGAAAGCAGCTTTACAGTATTAAACAGGAAAATAGTGTGTCATTAATGCAAGAGGACAATATTAAATACTCAAAAGCTGACTCCAAAAAATATCTCGCGATTTTCCTCTCAACTTGTCAAAATCACAGTCAGTACTGTATTATTCGTGGCATGCCGACCCGCATTCTCCACTCATATTTCAACCTGCACTCTACCATCGTTGAATTGCTTAGATGTTCGGTGAGCTTCTACCGTACTCTGAACACTCTCACAAGGAAAACAGGAAAGCACCTCCTGTGCCGCTCGGAGTCTTAAACCACATTCCTTTTGGAATTTTGTCTGCTTCCTGGATCTGTCACTGAAGCCGCGCTGCAGCGCTCCCCGCCCGACTAACAGAAACACACTGGACAACGCTCACTCTCACTGCAGGGAAAAACCAGAACCTCATCCCACAGACGTCCCACAGACGAAAGGAAGTCCTGCAGGTCTGGAAGAATATGAGGACAACAAAAAAAAAATGTCTGATTCTGAACTGAATCCGTTTCATTCATCAGGACTGATATCTCACTGGTTTTAGATGTTCTTCAGTTGTGGCACGAGATATATGCATTAAAATGATAAAATAAAACAATTAAGCACATCTAATCTCCCTAATATTTATATATATATATATATATATATATATATATATATATATACATATATATTTATATAAAAAATCATTACTTTAAAAGCAAGATATTGTTTACATGGCGAATTACGTATCGTTTTACTTCATTTAATAGATGCCGTGTTCCAGTAATGGGAATTTTTTCAAATTACCGTAATGAGAAAACTGGAGTGTAAAGTGCACAACCGTCAACATCTTTCACCGCTGCTTTTCTTGACTGACATCTCTCATTTTAATCCAGTTTGCTTCTGAAAGAGTTCAAGGCTTCATTATGTCAGAACAGATTGGGCCTGTAAGCAAATTACTGAGACAAAGTTCTGCTGTCGAAATAAAGGGTAAATTACTCAAGCCCTGGCGTGTCCTTTCTTTATTTGACTCCTGTACGCTCTTCATCTCCATTCAGATCTGTACAATGAGTCTTTACGTCACACGGCACAGCTGGACGCTGAAAGCCTCACTGTTGCCATGGCAGCACATCTAGCACTGGACCATCCTGCTCTTTGTGTGGTCATCTGGCGCACACACACACACACACACACACACACATGTTTGTACTTGTTTTTGCTACATTGTGGGGACCAAATGTCCCCACAAGGATAGTAAAACCTGAAATTTTTGACATTGTGGGGACTGGCCTGGCCTGGTCCCCACAATGTAAAAAAATGATTAAAAATAGTAAATGATGTTTATCTGAAAGTGTAACGATGCAAACATGTTTTCTGTAAGGGGTAGGTTTAGGGTTAGGGTTGGGTGAGGGGATAAACAATATCGTTTGGTCAGTATAAAAACTATAGAAGTCCCACAATTCACAAAAACACACACACACAATGTGAACAGACACCATTTTTTTATCATCCCGATGTGAGGTGCCATTATGTGTGGTTTTAACCGTGTTTATTATTATTTAAAATGTATGCTTGCTACTATGGGAGACCAATGCTTAATTTAAAAAAAATGTAACCATATAAAACTGAGGTTGCTACAGTTTTTACAAATGTTACTGATTGATAATGAACAAAAATTTACCTCTGCATCCTCAAGCTACTATCAAATGTGAATTTCTAAGAGACAAAAAAACAAGTGATATTATTATTATTGTTATCATCATTATCATTATCAGACAACCCAAACCTGTTTCTTGATTTGAAACAATACAAACCTATGGTCTGCTTTATTTTATTATTGGTTTATTTATTATTTGTTACTGTTCTCGTATGTTCAAAAACTTTTAAATGATTCAGTTTAAGGGGTCTAAAATAAAGAAAAGTATTTAGAAAAAATAAAGACTATTTTTTGTTACTCCAGCACTTTATTATACTAAATGGCCTGTGTGTGTTTTTTTTTTTTTTTGTACTTGAGTGCAGTAAATTTTGGGTGAAAAAATGAGAATTGTGTAAGAGAATTGGAGAGGGAGTAAAATCTTTGCGTGGCAGGGGCGGCTGCCACAAAGACCTGCCACCGCTACGTGCGCCTGCCACTTAACCTGCCACTGCTGAATGCACCTACCACTCGACCTGCCACCGCTATACGCGACGCTAAGTTGTGGCAGGCGCGACGCTTCGGTGCTGCGCGCGCCATTACAGATTAAAAGGGAGGAATAAAGCATAAAGTAAGGCAGTAAATATGTAAATAAGACTAGAATTGCACTTTCTGTTTGTTCATATGCATCAATCTGAGTGTAAACAGTGAGAGCTGTTGAGGCAGGAGCGATGCTAAGTTGTGGCGGGCGCGACGCTTCGGTGCTGCACGTGCCATTCTTGATTTAAAGGGAGGAATAAAGCATAAGTTAAGGCAGCAAGGAATAAAACAAGGTAAGTTATGGCAGGTTTTGTGGCAGCTGCCTCTCACTGTTTACACTTCGGTTGATGCACGTAAGTAAACAGACTGTGCAATTCTATACTTATTTACCTATTTGTTACGGTACTTCAGGTTTTCCTCCCTTTAAATCCATAAGGAGTACGCAGCACCGAAGCATCGCGCCTGCCTCAACATCTCTGACTGTATACACTCTTTAATGCATATCTGGCGGTGACGGGTCGAGTGGCAGTTCTTTGTGGCAGCTGCCCCTGCCACGCAAAGATTTTACCGTTACTGGAGAATCGTGATCTCAATTCCCATGGAGAAAAATGGTGATCCACATTTTAGCAAGAATCATGCAGCCCTACTACATACATGATAATATCTTCTAACAAGGACTCTTCAGCTTCTGAACATCTAAGCAGCTGCTCTGAAAAGAAACACCCACACAGAACAGTGAACGGACGGGTCACGAACCGGCATAAATCAGGACTGCGCTTCAGTTCTTCAGATGGTAAGTCAGACCTTTCATGTTGCTCAATATTTCAGACTGTAAGAGACAACGGCTTGTGCGGATACCTCTCATTCCCATGGCACAATAAAGCCGTTTGAGGAAAACTCAGACACTCCAAAGAGACTTTAGATAGCAAAGCCATTTCAGATTTTCAGGAGCATCTGATCAAGACTGTCAAACCAAATGAAAAACTGATTCTTACTAATACGTACACAAACACAACAATTAAACATCACAGAATTTACATTTCACCATCAGCGGTTGGTGAAAAGGAAACAACGTCTGACCGTGATTCTAAACACGTGCTCGTAGCGTCTGCATGAGTGACTTCGATCAACGTAGATGATTTCACTGGTCACCAGTCAGGAAAGGTTCAGGTTGCTACACTAAGGCTAGAGTTAGGTTAGGGTTAGTATTTGATTCAGCGCTGTGTAAACTATCAGCACAGTCAAAAATTAATCTTAAAGGTGGGCTACAGGACAGGGTTTATTTCAACCGGTTTAAGAAGAAAATCTTGCATCATGCCTAGTGTCCGGTCACTCATTTCCTGTTGTGAGTGTGTGTTTCCTGTGAGTGTTGTGCGCTCACCCAACACAAGCAGCTCCACGTGCGCTTCATTCTGTCCCTCCAGATCATCAGAGATCACCACCTTACAGTAGTAAACACCACTGTCACCCCACTGCAGCTCACCGATACGCAGATCAGCCTCTGAGAGACAGACAGACAAAAAGAGAGAGACAGAAAGACAGTGACAGACAGACAGAGACAGAGAAACATACAGAGACAGACAGAGAGACAGAAAGACAGAGACAGACAGACAAGACAGAAAGACAGTGACAGACAGACAGAGACAGAGAGACATACAGAGGCAGAAAGACAGAAAGGTAAAGAGGCAGACAGAGTGAAAGACAGACAGAGACAAAGAGGCAGACAGAGATAGGCAAAGAGACAGACAAAGAAACAGAAAAGCAGAGATAGGAAAAGAAAAATGGGACAGACAGAAAGAGGGAGACAGACAGAGACAGAGAGACAGAAAGAAAGAGACAGAGATAGGCAAAGAGACAGACAGAAGGAGACAGAGATAGGGAGGGACAGACAGACAGAGACAAATAGACAGAGACAGAAAGACAGACAGACAGAGAAAGGAAAAGAGGCAGACAGAGAGAAAGAGAGACAGAGATAGGCAAAGAGACAGACAGACAACCAAACAGAGTGACAGAGGGAGAGACAGACATAAACAGAGAGAGACAGGCAGGCAGACAGACAGACAGACTGGTCAATCCAGAGTTAACAAAGACAAACATTTCACATGTTCACAAGACACAGTTGTAACTAAATTGCTGATCTTGACTGTAAAATTATATGCAACAATTAATGTCCTAAACATGTAAAGCTGGTGACATGATAAACTCTGTTTAAACAAAAGATAGAAATATACAGTGATGATGATGATGAATGAGAAGCTAATCCCAACCAATGATGTGGACACTTTAAGATCAAACACACTTTTTTATGTGTATGAATTGTACTGGTCAGAGGAAGGAGGGCTACGATCATTCCTGCGGCCGCTGGAGTGAGTAAACAGGCTAATTTCAGGAACAGGAAAGAGTCGGTACAATGAGCAGCACTTCCTGTGAGGAGGGAGTCGTACACGTTCAGCAGAGCTGCATTAGATCTGATCCAGATCGTCCCTGATCTCACGCTCAGCTCAGGCGCTTCACGGCTAAAAGGGGTTCGTTTGTGTTTCTACGGCCGTCTGTGTGTGTAATGCTGCCCAATCTGAGAAATTACCATTATCTGCATGTTAATATAAGCTCTCGCTCAAACAGCAGAGCGTGACGCTAGCTAGCAACAGCAAAGTTCCCATGATGCCTCAGACACAAACGCAAACAGTTCGAGTTCGACTCTAAATCACTCGCGACAATCACTGTGTGTGTGTGTGTGTGTGTGTGTGTGTGTGAGAGAGAGAGTGACTCCTGGGAGAAGCACAAAAATCTTCCCCCTTGTTTTAATCGTACATGTGAAGCAGTATTTCAGCTCTGAATGAATGCTGGGTAAATGTGTTGCCATGTTATCAATCGTGAGCTCCTGTCTCACGCTTCTATTCAAACTCTAAAGCTTCTTTCAATGCTGTACTCGAAAAAACAGCCGTACACTAGCGTGTTTGCAGCTTCTGTGAATCTTTCGTCATGAGTAACTCATAGATAGATCTCAAATACATCTGTATTTACCACATAAACACATCACAAATGACCTACATTTCACTTTCACTCTCAAC
Source organism: Cirrhinus mrigala (assembly GCA_036247105.1). Classification (NCBI taxonomy): domain Eukaryota; kingdom Metazoa; phylum Chordata; class Actinopteri; order Cypriniformes; family Cyprinidae; genus Cirrhinus; species Cirrhinus mrigala. The sequence goes on along the minus strand of CM070007.1, from coordinate 41,871,289 downwards.
AATCATCAACTTAACAGCAATAAACCACTAGATGTTGAAATAAAGGAATCAATATCCTGTATTCAATGAGCTTTTCAGTGGTCAAACTTACTCACTCACTTCTGAGTAACATTTACAAGTTTTACTGAGCTGAAAAATGAGCATTCTGTCATCCTTTCCTCTCTCTTATGCCATTCAAACACATATGACTTTTTCTTCAGCGGAATTCAAAAGGAGACCTTTAGCAGAATGTTCACGCTGCTCTGCAACATACGATTAAAGCACACAACAAAAAGGCCAAAAACAGCTCCGTTACACTTGTCCATATGACTCGTGTGATATTTGATGTTTTCTAAAGTCATGTGATTCTTTGTGTGAGAAACCGACTCAAATTGAACTTGCTATTTTTTATTTAAAAATTTCAGTTGCATGTTTGTTGAAATACAAAAGAGCTAACGACTGGCACTGACGTGCCGTAACTAGACTGATCTGTGATCTGTTCCACACACAAAAAATGATTTCAGTTTATAGAAAAGGCTTGCTATGTATATAGAGATATTAGTGCCCGTTGTGTCTTTAAAAGGTATTACGCTGATGACTCAGCATTTCCCTTTAAGGATCCCTTTAAGCGTATTTACTGTACGCAGTTCAGAGCACGGAGAATCTTCTATCCACCTTATTTTTCAATGCGGAAGTAAGCTGTTTTCTGGTAATGTGTTAGACGTCCGGTTCATAATCCGCCATAGGGAAATAACGAGAAGAATATCGAAGTGCAGTAAACGGTAAAACAATTTGCACTACAAACCAGTGTGTTCATAATTAAGATAATACATTAAAACAATATGGTAAGACGGGGTCGGGAAGGATCTGCGAGCCGAGACTGGAAAAAGGGACGCCCGAAGCGCAGCGGCGTTCATGTTAACTTCAAAAACCGATAGCCTTGTGGGCAGCACGTCGGTTTTTGAAGTTAACGGGGAGGACAATGTCGGTTAACAACAATAAAATAAAAGTCTATCAACCGGCACCGTCTCCATTTTTTCTTGTTGTTCTTGTTGTTATGGAAACGTCCGTTCTGGCTACTCGCTTGTCATTGGTCAGCTGTCAAAAAGGCGCTTGACGTAGGCTGGTTCTTTTTCAGAAAAGTGCTCAAGCGCTCATGACTTTTTTGAAAAGACGGTTTAGGCTGTGTTCACACTTGGCGTCTGTTTTACATTCTAATCCTATGGAGTAAAACGTCTTTTCAAAAAAGTCATGAGTGCTCTTTTTAAACGCCACCGCCGGCGTCTTTTTCTGCAGCTCGGAGCGTCTTTTCAAGTTGAAAAAAGTTTAACTTTTCTGAAAGAAACGCCCTACGTCAAGCGCCTTTTTGACAGCTGAGTCTGACCAATGACAAGCGAGTAGCCAGAACGGACGTTTCCATATCAACAAGAACAACAAGAAAAAATGGAGACGGTGCCGGTTGATAGACTTTTATTTTCTTGTTGTTAACCGACATTCTCCTCCCCGTTAACTTCAAAAACAGACGTGCTGCCCACAAGGCTATCGGAGCCGCGCGGCAGTTTTGGAAGTTAACATGAACGCCGCTGCGCTTCAGGCGTCCCTTTTTCTAGTCTCGGCTCGCAGATCCTTCCAGATCCCGTCCCGTCTCCCGGGCAAAAATGCTAAAACATAAAAAATAAAACACCGAGCTTCCTCTTTTCTCGAGATTCATACGATTGCAGCTGTTGTTATAGCAACAAAAGACGCCCTCGGCTGCAACCCTGCCAGATTGTTTTTTTTTTTTTTTTACTAAAAAAGCACCGTTGTCAACTTTTTCTTGTCAAAAAAGACGCCAAGTGTGAACATAGCCTTACTCCATAGGATTATAATGTAAAACAGACGCTGGAAGTAGTGTTATCGTTAGTTGCTAATTATAATCAGGTATGTGCCCCACACGCATTGTGTATTGCATCATCCACGTACGGCGCTAGTAAATGCATATGAGAGACGGTGAAATAGCGTTATTGGTGTGTTTTATTGTAGACAGTTTGAGTTTGTCTATTATTATTATTTACAGTATAATTGAGATTGTTGCGATATCTAAGCCATATTTATTGATTCTGCCGAGCACGTGTCAGAGAACGTGATGGCATCTTCACGAGTGCTAATCCAGTCCTTGTATGCCTGAATCGATCGCTATTTTGTTATTATACTGTATATCGCTATTATGTATAAGTATATATTATGTAAAAGTGACAGAGTGAGTACATATTTGTTATTTCCGACCATTACTAATTGAGTATTATTATTTTCTATTTGTTTAGAACCACTCATACTATGCTACACTTCAAACTACTCTGTACTACTCTGCATATACTCTACTACCTGTACTCCAGTCGTTCACTCACCAAATTGAAGGACTGTAAAACCTCTACAAGCTGCAAACCATTAAAGTTTACTTCTTCTCTGACCGGACGACATACGTCTGCTCAATTTCTACCAGCATCCGCACTAGTCTACCTTACACGGTTCATGATTATGATGCTTCAAGAAAGCTTCACGGAGCTCGTCCTCATCGTGCACATCTCCGTTCTAAAGAAGACAGAAACTCGTGAAGCACATGACGGTGAGTAAACACTGATTTCTGTCTGAGCTGCAAACTCAGATCACTGCGACTCACTGTTGATGATGGAAATGTCCCGGCCCTTGTAGTGCTCAGCGAGGGTGATGGACGACCCCTGTCCTGACGCCACGATGCGCACCGTCCGCCCGCTGTCCCCGCAGTCCAGGTGAACGGAGGAGCCGAGCTCAGAGCCGTGGACCGCCAGCGTGTCGGGGAAGCGGAAGGCGTCGCGGCTGCGATCGCGGCAGTACGACTTGTACCACCACTGGATGACTGGAGTCTGAGTGGAGACGCTGGTGTAATGACACGGCAGAACCACCGACTGGAAGAGCATCGCGAAGCGCCGCTCATCACGGACCGAGACCTGCACGGCCTCGCACCACGACACCGCTGAGACCAGAGAGAAAAACACGACAGTGTGTGATCATGAGTGGAAAAACACAGAACACGAAGAAACGATCACAGGATATACGCTGACGTCGATAAATGATCTTTGAGCATAAATAAACCAAATAACGCGAGACGTGGAGTGTGTGTTTCTGTCTGCTGTAGGACGCTCCGTAACTCCCTGCACACCGTCGTTATCCTCATTACTGAGAGCGGCTGATTCAGCACAGAAAGTGTGTGTTTATGTGTGTGTGTGTTAGGGTTCATCCTCCATCGTATGTCCTCACGATGATAAGAAACCTGACTTGTCAGATGTTGTGTGTGCGGACAGCAGTCACAACATGGGAAAAAAATATTTCAAATACTAAATGATGTAAAAATGTTAAACGTTTTCTGTGAGAGGTAGGGTTAGCGTCACAGTGAAAGCTGACCAGACAGTGATTCATTTTTTATGAATTATTTATATATTGGTGTCTGAAGGTGATGATACAGAGGTCAACTTTTTTGAGTAATGTTGCTTGGGCACCTTGCCTTTGAGAACGGGGCAACAAATTTCTATCTGGATGCTTTAGATCAGTCGTAGGCCCTGCCATTCAGCCGATCGCCGGGTCTGGCGGTAGCACTTCCGATTAGACCATTAGCATCTCACTATAAAATGACTAAAGAGTTTCGATATTTTTCCTATTTAAAACTTGACTCTTCTGTAGTTACATTGTGTACAAAGATGGACGAAAAAAGAAAAGTTGTGATTTTCTAGGTCAATACGTCTAGGAACTACACTCTCATTCCGGCGTAACAATCAAGAAACCTTGCTGCCGTACCATGGGTGCAGCAGGCGCACTGATATTACGCAGCCGTCAACTCTGCCGGCTGCAACTCTGCATCTACACAAACTTAGTGCCGGTCACTTTCAGGCGCTGCCTAATATCATTGCGCCTGCTGCACCCGTGGTCTGGCAGCAAAATTCCTTGATTATTACGCCGGAATGAGAGTATAGTTCGTAGCCATATCGGCCTATAAAATCGCAACTTTTCATTTTCCGCCAGTCTTAGCACACGATGCAACTACAGAAGAGTCAAGCTTTAAATAGGAAAAATATCGAAACTCTTTAGTCCTTTTATAGTGAGACGATAACGGTCTAATCGGATTCAATGATTTATGCTAAGCTATGCTAAAAGTGCTACCGCCAGACCCGGCTGAATGGATTCAAAAATGGTAAAACACATCTGTATAACTCTAGGGGAGTTGGAAAATGAGCCTATTTAAAAAAAAGTGGAGTGTTCCTTTAAGACGCTGTCAGCCTAGATACTCTTGTGCACACCTTGAGACTTTAAAAGATTAACTTAAACGTGTGCTATGAATAAATACGTTCATAAATGGCTGTTGAGCCGTCTTCTCAATTAAAACAAGTGGAGGCTTGGACTGGAAACCGTATTCAATACGTCACGACTTAACAAATGGATTTAGTCACAAACGGTTAGACTTAAGTTAGGCAACATAAAACGACATTCTCAAGGTTTTGAAACAATTAATGCCGTTTGTTTGTTTGAAAATTACAGCCTGATTTTTGACAGATTCAGTTTTAAGTAGACTATTTGTGGTCCCAGTGCTACAGTCAACCCTGTGCTGTAGAGCAGCAGAAGCAGCAGCGCAGGATCCTGAGAGAATGAACCATCAGGCAGACACAGAGCCAGTGAACTACCAGAACATTTACAAGTTTATTACAGAAGATGGCTCATATTTATATGAGACAGATGCAGTCAGGGGAGAAGACACACACACATACGTTTGTTTTTGTGAATTGTGGGGACTTTCCATAGACTTCTATAGTTTTTATACTGACCAAACGATATTGTCTATACCCTAACCCAACCCTAACCCTAAACCTGTCCCTTACAGAAAACATGTTTGCATTGTTACATTTTCAGATAAATATCATTTACTATTTTTAATCATTTTTAAAAATTTCAGGTTTTACTATCATTGTGGGGACATTTGGTCCCCAAAGTGTAGCAAAAACAAGTACACACACACACACACACAAGTGTCTCCTCTGAGCTTCTGAATATCTGCTATCAATCTAGTCGGTCAACAGAAGAGCCTTTCTCAGATTGTGGTGGGTTTATAAGGTAACACACCCAGAAACAGCTGGTTTAAATCTGACCTGCAGGTTTCAGACAGACAGACAGCAGCAGGCAGGGAGTGTTCACTAGTAAGGGAGTAGATCATGTGTTTGATAAGAAGGATCTTTAGTTGAGCGTGGAATTTTTTCAGAGGCTTTTAAAACTGTAAAACCGTAAAGAGCCAAATTACACTGCTGTGGAAATGTAACAAAATGCAGATGATATTAACTAAGAAATAGAAAAATAAATATTTTTATCTATCTGAAAAGCAATGTGGTAGGGAAAAAAAACACGTAAGCAGAGACAGGAAGACAGTTTCTTACGTTTCAGAACTGAGCTGGTCGAGATTTCACCAGCAAACAGAGCTGCATTTACAGTGTAGATGATGAGGGTTAAAGAAGCGCTGCTCCTGATTATAGAGGCTTTTGTTAGAGATCAACCTACATCATTACAGAGTCACTAGTTAAACACAGTGAGCTGTAACTGCTCCGTAAGCACTTTTACACCGTCACCATGGTGATCACCCAAGTGCTGTAACAGATTTAACTATTTCAACTAGTGAAGGAGATCTTTTAATGTTATTATACAGTAACTATGTTATTAGACAGTGAACGCAGCTGAAATAGTCATCTCCTGTGTATTAAGCAAGCGCTCAAGATCATCACCGACCAAATAAACCAAAACCTTGAAACGAACGTGAATCACATGAAGTGAATGCGCTGATAGAGATCATACGTCACATCTACTGTACATACAGCCGCTGAACGCAGATTTACTGTAAATCACTCGTGATCAAAGAATCCCGAATCCAGGCAAAGCTGGCTTCGTTTCTGGACTGCACTGACGGGTGTAAACAGCGTAAATAAGAGTGAAAACAACCTGCTGCCGCTCAACAACTCCTCTAAACTCTCGGAAAGTGACGCACCTGTGAAGGCCATGAGCGAAACCCAGCATCTGAAGAGGGAAAGCACTTTAAATCGCTCCGTTTTGTGATCCATCGCAGAATCTCTGCCGTGTTCTGCTCGTGTTTTTCTCTTCATGTTCTCTCCGTTTGTTCTGCGTCTCGTGAGTAACGGGTCTGCGCGCGCCCGCCCTCAGCGCGATCACGCGTTACCGACAACATTGGAGGAGTTTCAGCAACTTTACACACATTTATTCTTTCATTGTTTTCTAACCCTGCTTTCTCGAAATACTGCTATGAAATATATAAATAACGAATCATTTTGAGGGAAGAAAAAATATGGTTTTAATATTTTAGTTTTCCGTTACAGGAACAGCTTTTACAAACAGCAGACCACCTAAAATGTTAACGATCATCAAGTTTGTCTCAAGTATTAATTCAAGTATGAAGTTTGATATTAGACTTGTATCAATAATGATTTCGCCCTCTAGTGTTTCTATCTGTGCAGTAGCTCACGCAAGTGGAGACCGGGGCATGTTGTCACGCACTGTGTAGGCTATCTGTGTCATGTCTCGAGGTGGGTTTATAACTGAACTGATTCTAAAGTCATGTATTGGTTGATCGATTCATTTATTGATTGTGAATTCAGTTTCCTAAATTCTATGATGGGGAGAGCAACATGGCTCATTTATGAGCAGGAATGAGCTGTAGTGATGATATTCATAGGGCATATGCTCAATTAGCCTAGAAATCAGCCACGTGTGAGCTTCTACAAAAAATACATTTCATGATTTTTTTGTCATACTGTTTAAGTTGTTTGCGTGAAGCATTGTAAAGTGATATCATTTTAATCTGTTTTCTTAGCTTCTCATAGGCATAAAGATATTGTGTCAAGCTAATATACCAAGTTTCATCAAGGCCATCAGTGTAAGGACACGCTGTTGCAACCATCCCAACATCCTGTGCCTTAAAGGGGTCATTTTCCACAAGTTGATATGATTCTTTAGGGTCTTAATGAAAAGTTTATAATATACTTTGGTTAAAAATTCTCAGTAGTAGTGTAAAACAACACCCTTTTTACCTCGCCAAAATGAGCTCTGCAAAAATGAACCCATTCTGATGGATTATTCCTTGTAAATGTTAATGAGCTCTGCTCGCCCCGCCCCTCTCTTCTCGCTGTGGAGTGATGAACCTGTTTACTTATTTAGCCACATTTCACCGCGAAACTAGCTAACTAGCACGTTATTTGGAAAGGTGATTGCAGAGATTCATGAAAAAACCTTATACTCACTTCTGCTGTAGGTGAAGCTGGATCACGAATGATTTGCGCGAACATAGACGGATATATGTAGATCGGAAGGCGCATTCCCTTCACAAACAAGCGTAATCCACTGCATCTTCAGGAGTGAATGACGATCACTATGTTCATTATTACATCCAGCAACACAACACCTCAATCGCTCAATCGGAGATATTCTTGTCTAACTTACATCCCTGCTCCAACATCCAAACAAAGAGGGCGGACTGTTACAGCTGGTCTGAGGTAAGACGCTCATGTCAATCAACTATGGTGGGAGTGGCCTCTGCTGGTGTGACGCCACAACGACAGGCATCTGAGAACGACTCGATTTGAAAAAGGGGATATTACTTTTAAAGATTAATTAAAAATCACTGCATGGATTTTTATCATTATAGGGTAGATTTGTACATACACTGCCAACCCACATTAATGTTCAAACAACATGAAGAAGTGAACTTTGCATCCGATGACCCCTTTAACACAACATTGATTTAAAAGTTTGCCATAACATTAACTAGGCCTAATTTTAATTTTATGGATTAATAAAGAACCCCTTTCAATAGTTAGGTATCTCCTGTTTTATTTAAGTACATAGTTTGTCTTACACACACACACACACACACCCTTACTTATAAAGCCAGTTACATAAAATGGTAAATTTGTCTAATTTGAATGTGAAAAGCAAGACTGATTGAAAACTAGTTTTTAAGACACAGTGCTAACATAGTGGCTGCAGCTGGCCCCACTTCAGTAAACTTTCACAGAAGTAGGCTATTATTAATTTTCAGTGTCTTGATTATATTAATATTTTGTAGTTCAAATGTGTTGTAATAATTAACCAACACATGGTTGTTACTTGTTACATGAAAATGTTTTTATGTTTACTGTCCTTTGTTTTGTTTGGGTTTTTCTTTTGTTTTTTTACAACCAATTTAACTTACTGAAGACCCTTTCTATGCACAAATAAAATAAAGAAATTGCAAATTATCTTTAAGAATGACTTTGATTTGACTTTATGTATTCAAGTATAAATTGTACATGTATTATCATATGTGCACATGTTACAGCAGTGTGGGTGAGTAGCCGACAGATTTGGCTTTATTATATTCAAATTTTGTCTTTCTAATACAAACAATCTTTGAGAAAATAAAGGAAATGCAAAAAGTACGGTAACTGTCCCCACTCTCCCCTGTATTTCTGCTATATGTTTGTACTATCTGTTGATTAACTCGTAAGCGCACTGAAGGGCGTCTTGCAGATCAAGCAGTAGATCATAGCGCTCGGAAAATTAGGTGAGTGGGTTAGCAAACCAGCCGCTGCAGTTCCACTTCACTCTTTGTCACAGTTTAAAACAGACATCTGAATGCTAAACACCGGAATCAGGAACTAAAGTGAAACCAGTTATTGCACCAACAGAAGACATTTGCTTAAATGTTTTATTCTGAAACAATACAAAAATAAAGCAATGGGCTGAAATGGGAGAAAACTAAAATAAACTGAAATCTAATAGATTCACACTACATATTCCTATAAATGAAGTTAAGAAGACTTGAGTTCATGGAAATTCCACATGAAACATGTCAACAAAGATATGAAAAATAAAGAAGCAGACTTAAATATGGGATGAGGGGCTTTCGAACGTAGACATGAACACAGCGACGGCTTTTCACAATACAAAGGAACAGCAGTAAAATCAAAGCAAACCAATTCCCATCATCCTGCTTACACACCATTATCAGAGTATTTGACTTTGTGATTTTCACATTAAAAACACGAACACATGCGAGACAAAATGCCCACGACACTGATGTGTGTCAGGGGTAGATTAATTAAGCCCTTTTATTCTGTCAAATCTCATATTCAGCATATGAGGCACAAAGCGATTCCTAAAAAGCTTTTGATGTCCATTTCCCTAGTTTCTGTGTATTTCTGAGGAACGACTGCGTGTCTGCTGAACTCAGTTCCTCGGTTCTTTGGGTTTATTCGGCGGAACGCTGGGCGGTCTGTCGCGACTGTCGTAGCGGTCGGAGTAACGGTCGCTGTCGTAGCGGTCGTCGTAGCGGTCTCTGCGGTCGTCGTAGCGATCGCGACGGTCGTCGTAACGATCTCTGCGGTCGTCGTAACGATCTCTGCGATCGTCGTGGCGGTCACGCCGGTCGTCGTAGCGGTCGTCTCTGTCGTACCTCTCCCGGCGGTCGCTGCGATCGTCCCGTCGGTCGTCGTAGTCGCTGCGGCGATCGTAGCTCCTCTCGCTGCGGTCGTCTTGCGGATCGCGTCTGTCTGCGCTTTTCACGCGCCGTTCCTCCTCGTATTTCACAGGTTCGTCGTGATGGTCCTCTCTCCCTTCGGGGTCCTTGTCTGTGAACTCTCCTCCTTCAGGAGTCCTGCAAACACAGAAGAATAACGGTGAGCGGACGGCCACAGCGAGCGACGGGTGTGCGAAAGGTTTCTCTCACGTACCCCATGGCGTATTCCTCCTCCTTGTCCCTCCTGCGACGGCAGCAACAGAAGATGGCGATTCCCACAAGAAGCAACGCGGCCGCGCCAACCGCGATGATCCCAGCCGTGGCGGCGGTGCTTAAGGTCATGGACGCTACAGGAGAAGAGAGACGGTGGGGTTAGTCGTGACTACAGGTTACGACAGATCAGTTCTTGGTGAAAAACTGCTGCTGTTTCTTACGTGGCATGACGGCCAGGGTCAAGTTACACGTCGCAGATCTGATTTCGTTGCTGGACGTGCAGACGTAGAAGCCGGACGTGTCTATGGAAATATTGAAGAGCGACAAAACCCCGTTTTCTGAGGAGAGACGGACACACGCTCATGAGCGATGCGGGACAAGAAGGTTTCAGCATCGTCACACACACACACACACACGTACGCTCGGTGGCCTTGGGCGGCGGCTGTCGGGGGACGTTACTGACGCTGTAGCTTTGCCACTTGTAGATCGGTGTCGGTGTTCCCTCTGCCGAGCTGCAGGTCAGTTTGATGTCCTGAAAGTATTCTGCCTTCCCGTCGACCTTGCAGACGGGCACCGATGGAGGCACTGGCACACAAACAAAAACACACACGTCATCGTAGCATGAACACAAATTCATCTGCGCTGGACTTTAGTGTTGATAACCGAAGAGACCTGACCGCTGATCCTCCACACAGACTCACTGCACTTGTAGGTTCAAGACGACACATACATTACAGTCGTTCTCTGGATGTTCATAAGCATCTCTCCGAAGGGTTCGGCGGATGTCTTACCCAGGACCACAAGATTGGCCGTGTCGGACAGACTGCCCTCCTCATCTTCCGGATCCTGAACTGTGCACTCGTAGACCCGCGTGTCGGCGCTGGTGACGCCTTGGAGCTGCAGGCTGGCGGTTCCTTTCACAGTATCAGCCGCCATGATTGCCCGGCCTTTGTATTTCTTGTATATTGTAATTTTACTGGGACCAAAGTAACCAGCGACGTTAATCTGTATAAAAACAGTACGATCAATCGCAAAACCATTAACACAGCTTTAACATGGGCACGAGTACAAGTGATGTCAGGGATGGTTCTGTAGAGAACGACACTGGTTCTGTGATGAATGTGTCCATTTTTTTATTACCTCTGGATCATCCGCCCCGTCTGCCTTTGCCGTCCAAGTTATTGATGTGATAGTCGTACTCGGTGTGAAAGTGCAGGGTATCACCGCGTTCTCGCCCCTCGCAATCTTATATACCTTATCTGGGATGTTTACAGTCATGCCTGAAGTCTCGTGAACTCCTGTGAAATACAAAAATGTGAATGTACAGCACTTTATAAACTCTAGTTTGCATTTAACACTGCATTTTTTAAATGTTTTGGAAAGAAGTTTCTTCTGCTCACCAAGGCTGCATTAATTTGAACAAGAACACAGCAAAAACAGGAGTATTGTGAAATAATGTTACACTTTAAAATAGCTGCGATAGATTATTTTTAGGATAAAAGGATTCTTTGATCAATTTAAAAGAAAATAACCAGAAATGTTTCAGCATATTAGAATGATTTCTGAAGGATCATGTGACACTGAAGACTGGAGTAATGATGCTGAAAATTCAGCTGCGCATCACAGAAATAAATTACAGTTTAACATATTCACACAGAAAACAGCTATTTTACATTGTAACAACATTTCACTATTTTACTGTCAAATAAACAAGGCCTCTGTGAGCAGAAGAGACTTCTTTCAGAAACTTTAAAAAAATCATAATGATGCCCAACTTGCAACCAGTACAGTTACCAACAGCCTCAGACTAGAAAAACATACAAAGATTTGTAAACAACTATGATGAAAATGTAAACGAATTGCTTACTATATTTTAGTAAGTAATATTTTTACTGCTTATGTGTTTTCCTTTCAAATCTCGTAAGACCTAATGAAGTTCTCAGAGTGAGATTACTCAAGAGAAACATCTGAAAAAACTAATTTGATCTCATTTTATTTCATTGCTGTGTAGCAGAAAGCACTGAGATAATGTTGAGGTAATGTGATGTGTGTTTGCGGTGGGCCGTCTGGGGTGTTCGGTGTATTGGCTGTGTTTGGGGCGTTGGCTCAGTGCCGCCGTTGCAGGAAGAGCTGCGATCAGGTGAGATCTGTGACACGGCCTACAGCCAAAACAACTCGACCGACGGACGTTTTCAGCTGAAAAACTACTAGCGACTTTATGATGAAAGCAACTGTTTCCTTAACCATGAACTTTTTTTTCTACTCTTTTCAGAGACGTATGAAGTGACCCAGTGAACTCAGTTCAGCCTGACAGGTGTGCTGAAGTGATTCCTGGCGTGTGTGATTTGTAGCCGGCGTCTTGTCGTGTCTGAAGCTCTACTGGATCTGAATCCTGAGGTGTGGCTCTCCTACACACCGATGAGTAAACACACACACACACACACACACACACACACACACTCACACACGTATTTACATTCACACAGACTGAAGCTCACTTACCAGCAAAGAGCAGACATATGCCAAATATTCCCAGTGTTCCTGCCATCTCTGTGAGGATCGAGCAGCGTCTCAGGTATGAAGGGAACCGAAGGTGTTCGAGACACTGAAACTCACTCACTGAGCCAATGAGACGCCCGGAAACTAACAGCAACGACCCGCCCAGCGGTCGAGTCTCATCTTGCCCTGTTGCTCGTGTCTCACAGTTTCTCGTTCGAGAAACCACACAGAGGCCACAGTAATGTGTTCAACATATATAAGCAGGAAAACAACTCCAAATCAATCAAGTGATGATTTCATTGAGTGGAACCAATGTCAGGCGCTTGTGAACTCTTGGAAACTTGTTCCTCGCCATTTTATTTAGTTGTAGACCGAAAAACACACACCGATTTGCATCAGATCCAGAGAAACTGGTTTGACAAGAGCAATATAATGAGGGTGCGGTAACAGACGCGCACACACACACACACACACACACACCACATTCACAGAAACATAAATACACATACTACAGACTCTTAACCAGAAGCTGATTTGATGTAGTGATAATCAGTGATGGCAACAAACCAACCAGTCACGATCATGCGTGAATTATGTGACCAATCACCACTGAGCAACTGAATTGCATTATTCATGAGCAGCTCAGCAGCGTCCTCTGGTGGCTGATTCAAGAATCGTTCCATCTGAGACATGCTGAAGATCTGCTGAGAAATCACATGTACATGTGTGTCAATATCTGTAAGACACTGGTGACAGAAATACTGCGTTATATTACGTAAAACTAACTAAAAGTCAATGCTTTATTGAATGTCCCCATAACATAGGGTATACCTGAACCACACACACACACACACACACACACACACACACAGGCTGTCACAGAAAGAAGTGTTCATCCTGCCACAAAACCCTTGAGCGTGTCATAAGCGTGTTTCTGTGGCAGACGAGAGAGAAACACTGCTGACGATCAGAGAACTAGAGCTGCTCAACTCAAGGTCTTTCCTACATTCAGAGAGACAGAAAGACAAGAATCTCCGCAAAACACGGTGAAGCACGACAGACGGACAGAGAGACCGATTCCAGATCAGCAGCTTACCGTGACATTTTAAATGTCTCTGATGATTGAAGTTCTCAACAGACAATAATTCGCCCCAGAACCGTATTGAAAGTCATACATTTGGTTTGATCTAGTTTTGTCGATGGTTTTTGGGGATGAGGGCGTCCATGTTCACATCTCTCTCATTTGATGAGATTCTGCCAAATGACAGGTGACTTTGTGCTGAGCTTCATCTTCATCAACAACAAACCTCCCATAAACACTACACTGCAAAAAATATTTTTAAAACAAAAATGATTAGAGTATGTTTTACAAGAAAATACTCTCAGTTTTTCTAAATGTCATGTTTAATTCAGTGTGTTACTTGCCATTTGTTGTAACCGTTTGAGAAGAACTATTAAGTTAAAACTGCTTCCGCACCATTGTTTTTCAGTGTGTATGTGTTGTTTTCTGTTCTGATGATTATAGGGTGTTCAGCTGCGTTTTATCATTTCCTCCCCTTTGTCACGAATCTCGTCCGTGGAGCACGAGTGAAGAATAAAGCCCGGCGCATCACTCGTGTCCAGATAGACGCTCACGTGAGCGCGTGTCGTTCGTTACGGTGGAGCTCTGGAGCCGTGCGGCTCTGCGTCTCACCGGAGCCCCTATAAACACTCACCTGGCATCATTTCGCTCTCGCGGCGCTCCAGATTGATCCAAACGAGCCGCTGTGATTCCGGGCCGTGCGCGGCTGATTGGCTGATGTTGGATCTGAATTGGCTGATGGAGGTTTTTGATTGGAGTTGATTGGTGATAATGGAGGCTGTAATGAGCGTGTCCTCGAGCGGCGCTCCGCTTCTGTCGTGTGTCCGTGAGGCTCGCTGTGATGCATGCTGATGAAGCGCTTAATGCGCCCCGGCCCCGCAGGCGGGTGTCGCGGGTCTGCGCGGCCCTCGCCGCAGTACATTTACTTCATTAGGGAGCGTCTCTCGTCCTCATACGAGTAATGACGAGCTGGAATGTGCCGGAGCTTCGGAATGAGAGTGAAGAAGATGACAGGAATGCCAATTCTTCCGTTATCTCTTCTTTTCTATTCCTACATCTCTGTCCCAAGGTTTTAACTGTAAAACGAAAGCCACAAAACATTTTTAATAACAGAAAAAAAAACAATAAAAAATGTATTTTCATGACACTAAAAATGAAATAAAATAAATAAGTTATTTGAAATAATATTTAGTTTTCATCGTTGCTGTGGAATGTCCTAGAAACTTTTTTAACGCACTACAAATCCTCACATAAAGATGACTTACTAACGAAACTAACTTATACAAATATAACGGTTTCCCCGGTAACGGCAGCACACAAAGCAGCAGCACCTAACTTTGAAACGTGCAGCGCTCAAATTTATGCAATAAAATCATACCCTTTTTAATTTTAATAATCACATTACCCTATATGGCAATACTTGTCTTTTGAAAAAAATAAAATGCATATTATTAATCGTAATTCTCATATTAGGCTGCTGTACTATAACTACAGTAATGCACAGATCAGTATATTGATACACGCAATTACTTTCTCAGATGTTTACGTTCGATTGAGACAAAACCAACAGCGTATATGTAAGCCATGGGTGTTTGACACAATAGACGCTAAAGAGAGTGTAGCTTAGTTCCCGCAGGAACGCGCGTGCTCGTAAAAACATATATCAAAACGTTTAAACTGGCAAGGCACGCAGCCGCGTCACTCTCACACAGTTTGAAATTGGTTGAAATGAAAATAAACCAGTGTACACTGTGAGCGAATAATTTGTAGCGATCTGCCAGAAGAAGCAGTCATTATGAACAGCTGAACGGAAACATCTGATGACCAAACTACATCGGAATTCGCGAATGGAAAAGTCAAGTGAGCCCGGGTCGATTTGTGTTCACAATGCACGTTTTTAGCGAACCGTACTCAGACCACCTCCCGACATGGTCTCGGTTCGGTTTGGTTCGCTTCGGTTCGCTTCTGAGGGGTCTGAGATCGTTTGGAGTGTTCACATATGGGCCAAAAATCACGCGAACCGTGCTCAGACGCCCTGAAAAGGACCAAGTGTGAAGGCTCCACGCGGCTGATTCATGCCGGGTTTCAGTCAGCTTGAGCTCGATTTCATCGGCGAGACTCGAGATATTGAGGCATTCACTCAATGTGTGTAATTAGTATTGATGATCTGAAACACCGGATTGTGATTGGTCAGTGGTGTCCAATATTAGTTAACTGCTGTCGCAGTGATTTTCCACGTATGGTGCTGGCTTCACGTCTGTCGTCTCACTCCACACTCGTGGATTTAAAGGGAGCAATAAAACATAAGTAAAGGTAGCAAATATATAAATAAATGTAAACTTGCACTGTTTGTTTGTTTATATGCATTAAAGAGTGTATACAGTCAGAGATGTTGAGGCAGGCGCGATGCTTCGGTGCTGCGTACTCCTTATGGATTTAAAGGGAGGAAAACCTGAAGTACCGTAACAAATAGGTAAATAAGTATAGAATTGCACAGTCTGTTTACTTACGTGCATCAACCGAAGTGTAAACAGTGAGAGGCAGCTGCCACAAAACCTGCCATAACTTACCTTGTTTTATTCCTTGCTGCCTTAACTTATGCTTTATTCCTCCCTTTAAATCAAGAATGGCACGTGCAGCACCGAAGCGTCGCGCCTGCCACAACTTAGCATCGCTCCCTCTCAACAGCTCTCACTGTTTACACTCAGATTGATGCATATGAACAAACAGAAAGTGCAATTCTAGTCTTATTTACATATTTACTGCCTTACTTTATGCTTAATTCCTCCCTTTTAATCTGTAATAGCGCTCGCAGCACCTTAGCGTCGCGTATAGCCGTGGCAGGTCGAGTGGTAGGTGCATTCAGCAGTGGCAGGTTAAGTGGCAGGCGCACGTAGCGGTGGCAGGTCTTTGTGGCAGCCGCCCCTGCCATGCAAAGATTTTACTCCCTCTTTGAGAGAAGTCGCTCGTTATTTTCAGCCTTGCTCTACTAATAAACCTCTAATTTTTTTTCCTTTTTGTTTTTGACTATCATTTGAGCCGACTGTCAGAAGTTCAAAGTTTTTGCACTGAACCGAATTTGTCCGTTTTGTCGTCTTCGTGTGCGACGACGTTTGCGAAGGACTGGAGATCATCAGGAAGCGCCAGTGAAGCTGAACGATTGGAAACGTCGACCGTCGCTACTGATGAAACACTCATCGGCTCTTAGCCGCAGATCAACTGTTGCTGTGGAAACGGCTGGAGATGCAGGGAAATATTACAGCTGATATCAGTCATTCATGTTTCACGTGTGCTGCTGAAGAGTTTAAAAATTGATTTGAGCCCCTTCACTTTATATTGATCAGCAGCAGGCCTTTAATTTCAAAACTGCAACAAAAATAACCCAGAGCTGAGAGACCCTGGATAAAAGGATAGTTCACCCAAAGATTTAACATAACCAGTATGACTTCCTTCTGCTGAACACAAATATGTTGTTTTGAAGAATGTGGGTAGCCACTGACCTCTATAGTATGGAAAAAAGTAAATGGGAACATCCACTATTACCAACATTCTTCACTATATTTTCATTTTTTAATGAACTTTCCTTTAAGGATCATTCTGATCACATTGCTGAATAATGTCGACTGAAGAGATCCCTGAATAAACAACAATGACTGATTGGCCAGCTCTAGCAGCATTTAAGCCGATCAGATATGCTTGCAGCGCAGCGGATTGTGAACACTGATCTATAATGGATAGTGCCCGTGTAGATCGAGCGATCGTGAGTCGTTTCTGCGACGTCTCGTCAGATCGGATGAGTCGGAATGAACGCGCTCGGACGTTTGATCGGAAGCTGCAGCTCGTGGCCGTAACGGGCCGCAGACTCACGCGCCTTTCATTTGCTCTGTGCCTTTTAATAAACCGCTAAAGGTCATTCTTTGTTGCTCTCGGTGTTTTTCTGTGACCCGTGCCACGTGGAGTCAGCGCTCTGGTGAAACGTGAATCGCGGCGAATGACCCTCTCCGAACCGAATCGCGTGACGTTAGCTGCATGTGGAGGTCTGCTTGCTGTTATTAGTTCATGTGGTTTAGTGAGAGAAAGAGAAATTCAACAGAGACTTCATTGTGTTTCAGTCACGATAGAGGGATGAGAATCAGACTCTCATGAGGAGCTGAAATCTGTCGTTGTTCATTTAGAAACATTATAATGTGTTTTACAGCAGGGGTCACTCTTGTAAAAAAGGTGCCTCATGATGAACTGAAGTGTTTTTTGTTGCTGCTCCTTTTTCATTCATCTATTTTAATTAATAAACATTTCTGCGTCTATAGCCTGAAGCATAATTTAACGGAATATGTGAATTACTTGGAATATAATTATTTTCATGCACAGACAGACAAAATATGTTTTGAAATTTCAGTTAATAAAATGTTTTTCTCTTTTTTTCTGATTTCAGTTAATTACATCTTTTTGTGTTGTAATGTCATATGTGGCTGGTTTTTTTAATCACTAATAAATGAAAGATTCTTTAATATTGGAGTGTTGATGTTTTTCTGCTCTGAGTCATGGACAGGGTTATTTTTATGGTCGTCAGATGTGAGTGTTAGTGAGAGGTTTGTGGCTTTTGCCCTGAAGCTGATGCACACACACACACACACACACACACACACACACACACACACACACACACACACACACGCACGCAATGCAGAACATGAAAATGAGGTTTAGTGATGTCATTTAGACAGCTTAACTACGTCACACAATCACATCTCATCCCCTGAACCGTTTCAAATATGAAACTAGATCTTGAGTTGATGTGTGAAGAAAAGTTGTTTTTGTCTGTATCAAGCTCATAGCCATAACATAGGCCGTTGCTATGGACTTCTGGATGGTTGCTATGTAGGTGTTAGTGATGGAGTTGCTGCGTCTCTGGTCTGCTGATGTGTTGACTGGCTAGTGTTCACTCATGGGCAAAGACGCACACGGTGCGCATGCGCGAGCGAAATTAAAAAATGCGCTGGGTAAATCGGTTTCCAGCCGCTCATTTGCGTAACGACCTTGTTGACAGCTGTTAATGCACAATCACTGTTTCAGATCTAACTGTAGTACTGTATAAGATTTCCATTCAAACTGAAAGCATAAATCTAGGCTACTGTACGCGCTGCTGCTTTCAGAGCAAAAGGCAAAACTGTGACATCTGATTCACTGACGCGCTTCACTCGGCAACACGTTCACGGTAACCTGCCAAAGTAAAATCTTGCTGGTTTTAGGTTTGAAAATTGTGAAAATTCATATTAAAAAAAAAGAAAAAGCAAATGTAATTAGCGCTGTATTTTTTAAGTGTACTATAAGATAACTGTGTATTTATTTAATACTTTTTATTTTAAAATATGATTACACTTTATTTTTATTATTTAATAAAAAATAAACAATTAAAAGGTGCTCTCATGAGAACCAGACTGAACGTGTTCTCCCATGATCTCACAGGTGGATGGTCGTCATCAGCAGCAACACTGACGTCTGATTCACCCAGTGAAGCCTGGGAAATTTAAACCGTCCATGTGGCATTCAGAACGTGTGTTCGTTGCATCACGTCTCTTCTAATGAGGTTTCAGGGTCACGGTTCACCATCTGAATTACCTGATGGACAGATTTCTTTAATCATTGTGTTTTTCCCTCTGGTGATTACTTATAATGTCAGTCCTTGTTTCTTTCTTCTGTCACATGACTCTACACATGATAAGCAACAGCATCACGTGTTCATTAATGACTGCTATGCCAGATCTCATCCAAAAACACACACACACACACACACTCATACTCCAGCTCATCAGCTGCAGAATTTCAGCTGAATAATGACAGTTTGCTGTTGTCTTTTGAGAGCCGCTTTACAGCAGAACTGCAACCTGTGCAAATAATTGAATTGTTTTCTGGTTTATCGCCGTAAATCTGCTTTAAAACCATCTGTATTGTAGAAAGTGATGTAGAAATAAAGGTGACATGAATGACCAACAAAGAGAGGCAAACAGAACAGTCCATGTGAGTTCGCATTAAAGCAGCACACGATCAAACGCACAGCAGCAGTCGAGCCGATCCGGCTGAATGAAATGTTATCGTCACTATCGATGTGCCTCGCGCTGCTTCTGACGGTCCGGCGGCGAGTGTTTGGAATAAGGCTGCATCGGGGTCACGTCAGTGTTTGAATCTCTGAAGTGATTTGCTCATCTGAACGAGGCTCCGAATGAATCGGCGCTGCCGTTTGAGACCGTGAGGCCGAGCTAAAGGTGAAGTGTGTCCTTATTCTATCTTAAAATACTTTCTCCAACCCCAGAAGCGGTCCTAGTGCTAGATTATGATTATGGCATCTGTAATTTAGAAATGAATCTTTTTGAAACTGCTGGAGGGAAGCCGTTGGTAAACAGATTTCCTTGGAAAATGGGGGTGGGTGATCGGTGATTGGCATGTTGATCATTTAGTTCTGATTCTAAACGGCTGATAAAAACAGACATGCTTGCTGAAATGTAAGTATTTTTCAATTTTATTTTCTATTTTATGGCTGTATGGAATATGCGTGATACTTGTGGACAGTTAGTTTCACATTGATAGTGATTGGCAGGTCGTAAGTGATGGTTGGTGATTTCCATTCAGCAGCCGCTGTCTGCTCTCCCGTTGGTTGATTCCACATTATGACACTGCTCATTTAGATTAATCTGAGCTTCGTACAACTGAACAGAAACTAACAACGATATAATGACTGTCAGTGTGAAAGCGGCTTGAGGTCTGCATTTTGTTTTCATTTCACACAGACTGATTTTATTGTTAAAAATGAGAGTTTCACAATATGAGCGCATTCAGTCCGACGTCACTGAAATCAAGCTGCGGCTCATTAAAGTCTTCATCCTAGCAGCAGCATTCATTTTTGAAGAGGTTTTTGGTCAGTGATTTATCACCGTCTTATTTATTTATCAAACCTTTAACGCCTGTACAGCACATGCGGAGTGTTGAACACGGGAGCGTGGGTAATAGGCCGTAGAAAGCCCTTGTGTCTGAAGGCTTATTCTGTGGCGTTTCTCTCGAGAGTCTTCAGCACCTGTCCGTGCCGCTGATCAAGAACAATCCACTGATTCAGTTCAAATTTTAAACGGCCCCTGATGTCCAAATGTTATGAAGTGTCTAGTGAAGCTGCCAGACTCTGCGGTGAAGCGTACAGCGATCGAACGCTGAGTAATTGTCCTTCACCTGATTCTTCCTTTTACTGACTGATTCTGATTGCGATAATAGTATCTTTACAGATGACTTGAACCTTGAACCTAAATTTGAACCTTGAACCTTGAACCTTGTGCGCCATATTGTTCTGAACTATATTGTTCAGCTCTCATTCACACCTACACCTCAGCGATGAATGTCATTGGTTTAGCGTGTTATTCTGCCCTAGCAACTGTTACCAACAACACACCAACAAACCAGTGTCTTCACATGGCAGAGATAGAAGCAGTAGTGTTTGCCTGCTGTTCTGAGTTCAGCCAAGTGTTTTGCTCTCTTCTAATGTAAGTCTGTGGAGGATCTGTGTACTTGTGGGGTTTAAAGACAGAAATAGTTCAGATGTGCGATAGAACATTGTTGCCAGGTCATTGCTAATGCCAAGAGAGAATTCAAGAGGTATTTATTGATTTTCCTTTTTCAAATCTTTCAGTGAATCTTGAGAAAATGATGCTGTGCATTAATTTGCATCACTCTTGTTCCCAAATGAACATGAAGAACATTGAAATGACACTCAGAGTTTAATTGTATTCTTTCTTTCTTTCTTTCTTTCTTTCTCTTTCTTTAATGAGAATTGCAAACTGGTGGTGGAGAGGAAGATTTTCAGATGATTCAAAAGGAATGGCCTCCTAAGACTCATTCTTGGTTCAAAGGAAATTCATCAGGATATATCACAGAGAGATGATATACATAGAAGATATATGCAATAATGCATAATAAAGTCTTTCTATCTTTCATAGTGGAGTTTCTCAGGTCAGTTGATCTTGTTTAAAGGGTCTTTAAATGTTTTTATTGGGGGGAAAAAAAGTAATAAGATTAATGGTAACACTTTAGATTAGGGAACACATATTCACTATTAACTAAGAGTTTTTCCTCGATAAGACTCCTAAGTTAATTTAAGTTAAGGGGTCGGGTTAAGGGATTTAGAATATGCTCATGCGGAATAAGGCATTAATATGTCCTTTGTAAGTACTAATAAACGGCTGTAACGTGTTGCTGTAAAATGAAGTGCATGGCAAAGGAAGGAGTCCAAGAAGTCCTTTTTAATAAATCCACAAGGAGAAACCATCAACGAACATCGAACAACAAACAATACCGGAAAATGAACCAAAGAAAACACAGGTGTTAACTAATCAGAAACCATGCAAACAAACTAGTGGAGGGAAATCGAAAACAAAGGAAACTAGGTCAAATTAAACTAGGAACACAGAACTAAACCGAACCTCGAAGAGCCTGAATGTCAGCGGAGACCATGACATCTAGATGAGCCTCAGAGACAGATCCCCAGCGAAGACCTCGACTCCTGGCCAGAGGAGAACGACAGTGTTTTGGTCTCTTCGACACACTATTTTCCTGTTTAATGCTGTAAAGCTCCTTTGACACAATTCACATTGTAAAAAGCACTACAACGATGACTTGACTTGACTTGACAGGAAATCAAGGGAGACGACAGTGGGAGGGGCGGGTTGATGACTGACCAAGGCGGAGCCACAGGGTGGAGCAGACCAAGGAGGAGTCGAGGGGCCGACGGGAGCCGGCGGAGGCGAGGCTGAGAAACTGATGGATTCTGGAAGAGGAGCTGAACAAAACTGAACAGACATGTGGCAACAGCCAATATGCACACTAATAAGCAACTAGTTAACAGTGAGGATTGGTCCTTAAAATAATATGAGCACATCCTTCAGCTGCAGAAATGCATGAATCAATGGGGACGTACCGTTCCATGAAGATCAGCCTCTCTCTGGAATAAACAGCCTCACACTCATTTCACTGGCTTCTTCCTCATGGAGCATCGCTGAAGATGCAAGAGAGGCTCATCCATAGTGACAGATTCTCAAGGGCACAGAGAGAGAGAGAGAGAGAGAGAGAGAGAGAGAGAGAGAGCGCTGATGGAACAGCTTGTTCAGCTCTCATTAAACTGCAGTCTCTGCTCAGTCTGTGTGTTTGCACTGAGTAATAATTGTCTGCTAAGGGGCAGAGTGTTAAATCTGAATTAATACAGGCTGAAAAGAGGCTGGAAATGACATTTCAGAACCAACAAGCCATAAAACGAGACTTCAGAAAGCTCTTTATATAAAGAACGACTCATTTTGTTTCGTGCGGACTGAAGCAGGAGGCTTTTCTTCGACAGTAAACACACCGCTGAGAATCTGAGAATATGCACTTTATTTTGTTACGGCCTTTTTCATTTCATTTCTTCATATTTACGGTGTCATATCTATGCAAGCGTACATTATTTGTTGGAACCTCAAGGAAAGCAGAAGGAAAGATGAGACGCTCCATCTAAAGCCATTTTCTGAATGTAATAATTATTATGAACGTGGTTTTTATGAGCTCATATGCATTGAGAGACTTAATCGGATGTTATTAGGCCCTATATTTAGGAAATAAATCAATGGAAAATTCATTTGTCTCACCGCAGGACTATTTCACATGAGACAGCTGCCGACAGATACGGCATGTGAAATACTATCAGAGGCATCTGAACCTGCAATCTTAAAGCTACAGTTCACCCATAATTCATCATTCTGTCGTCATGTACTCACCCTCACGTCAGTCCAAAACCAGAGGACTTACTTTCTTCTGAGAAACACACACAGAGAACATGTAGAGAATGTTTCTAACCAGGGGTGCGTTTCCCGTACAACGACGTAACTCGCTGATGAACCTCCGTAGTGCGATGCATTGTTGTGAAAACGAACTAGCTAGTCACGACTGTTTCTCGAACACGGTCGCATCTCCGTCGTTTGAACCACATTAGTTCAGCGATGTAGGGTCGTTGTTAATGACGTCACCGAGTAATAACTTATGCTATTTAACTGATTAGAGATCTCTAAAATGCAGCTATATTGAACATGGCACCTGATGACTAATTTACTCTTTTATTGTTCCCTGTCATTTCGCTTCATTTGATGTTTGATTCATCCCTCTCACGTCATACTCCGGGGTTCCCTTAGGCATTTATGTGCATGTGCACTATTCAAAAACGGAAGCTTAAAAATACATAGATTAAATTGCATTTATATTTAGATTGAGTGAAATATATAGATTGTACTGCATGTTAGCTTGCTCATTGTGCCCAAGAGCATAAATTATTGAGCCCACATGTCTTACTAACAAGGAACTATGCTTCTAACCACAGGTCAAGCTGTAGTTCCAACCACGTAAGTTTGGGACGCCATTTGCGAATGTTCGTTTGAACTGTGGTTACGGGGAACACCGAATCGTTGAACTATGTTGTTAACGACGGAACTTGCGACCATAGTTGGCTAACGATGCTTTTGGGAAACGCATTCCCAGAGCCATTTCGGTGACCAAAGACTGTACAGACAATAAAAAACCCTCTTTTCTCAGAATTGTTCTTTTTTTGGGTGACTTATTCCTTTAAGAGCCTGTAGAACTAAGCCTGCAGCCCATCAATACTGAGCCAACGCTTCAGACAGCACAACAGTGTTGATGAAGTTAACTATCCATCACAATTACAGGTGTCAGGATGTCTGCCATCAGTCGTGTTACTCAATTAAGGAGCTAATTAGTCAAAGTGCTGCAGTGGCGAATTCTGTTAGAATGGCTCTGTTATTGCACAATGGAGCGCAAAGGCTCTCCTAATGACATGTAGTGAGAGGAGCGGGCTGGACGAGCAGGTTTTACCGCAGCTATGTGAACTATTGTCTATGTAGGTCAGCACATACACACCTGTGCCGGCAGGTGCGTCTTCTCTTACTCATCGTCAGCCAAAGATGTCATAAACCTGTGGACGTTGCGGGCGATTGTTGGGAAGGCAGCGAGTGACCCGGCGTTTCACGAGAATCCATGAGAGACGGCTCATCCGCACTGCGTTTGCAGCCATTACCCAGAGTCGCCCGCGTTACCCGCTCACATGGAGACACGTGAGTCACGCTGAACCGGCACCAGGTTTCACTTGCCACCGTACGTTTCCGTTCCCATCTGTCATACAGCGTACTGAGACCAGTGACGACAGAGCGGCATTTAAATGCGTTTGCTGCAGAAACACAATCCGCGCTCTCTTCACTAGAAAGAACAATTGATCATCTTTGACTTCAGCCTTAAGTGTTTCTGTCTCCATTCAGCAGGTGATTTTAGTTCATTAACCAGCGGAAATCGCACAAAGCACTGACCACCAGGGGTTGATTTCCACGTACAACTGTGTGACCTGCTCAACCCTCATTTCCATATGAAAGACTCATGCCGGGATCCTGGAAAGACCAGCAGATCCGACGGGATCACGAGCGCCACGCATAACGTGAATCCACAGTCCAAAATTCTGTCATTCCAAACCTTAAATTTCTTCCTCCAGTGAAAAAGTGGTCTGGTCTGAATCAGGAAAGAAATCTGCACAGATCGGGCACAGCTTAGGGTTAGGCCAAACAGCTCTAAACTAATACGTGGCTGGATTTTGATGTGAGAGACAACAGGAGATGGACTTTTTCACTGGAGGAAGCGCTATTACGGATTACGGACTCGAGTCAAAAACGTCTCAGTGATGGATTTGTTTCAGCCTCTGTCTTCTCAAGATGTTAACCGACGGACTGGAGTGGTGTGAATTACTTGTGGATTACTGTGATGTTTGCGCTCAGCTGTTTGGACTCTTATTCTGACGGCACCCATTTACCGCAGTGGATCCATCGGTGAGACGGTGATGGAATTTCTGCTCGTTCTCAATTTCCCTCCCTCGCAGCTCAACGAGGACAAATGCGAAACGCCGTGTGTGAGAGGCATTGTATTAATGCGTGCGACGCTTTCGTCTCACGTTAGGCTCTCCTCTGAGCATGTAGAGGGAGTTCAGCGGTCCTCCCCGCTCTGCATGAATCTTTTAGTTAATAGGGTCTGATTCTCATTTTCCGCTGTGTATATCAATGTTTAATCAGGAACCAGAAGAGGGACGTACTGATTCAGTTAAAATGACGGGCATCCTAAAACATGCGCAGTAGAAAACTGGAGCAAGACGCTTGATTACACGTGTAAGGAGAAGATTCACTGGGGGAAAATGATTCGCATTTGTCTGAAAAGCTTTAAACTAATATAATCATATGCAAAGTGATTCTCTCTACACCTCTCCTCTGCGGTGGTTATTTTTCAGTCATCAGTAATAACGAGCGTGCTGGTGCATGTGTGTTATGATCTGCCTCTGTATTTTTAATTGATTAATAATGTTTGTATGTCCGGCGGTGTCTTGTTGAGTTTTGAATTGCCAGGGAAATACAAAGCAGACGAGTGTGATCCACACAGGAGAGGAGCTGCTCGTCCTCTTCCTATAACTGCAGCAGTTTTCAGTTTTCGTTTGCTGACTGAAGGGCCTCTAGACGTGTTCTTCTCCAATCTATGACCCTATTTAGACAGGACAGGTTTTCTCCTGAGAGTTTAGATGAAGTCACACAAGTGTGAGCCATTTTGAATCAACAAGCCTTTCACAGCATTTGCTCTAAGAGTGTAGTTACTGGTGTAAAATACGATGGGAAATATGATGATACATTTTTATTTTTTCCACTTATCTTACTCTTATCTTTTTTTGTTTGTTTTGTTTTTGCAGTGCAGTGGTTGGCTGGGGTCCTCACATGCAGAGCAGTGATCTGCATCCTCTAAAACGTAGACACAGAACGAGACATTTGTATTATAGATTTAATTAAAGCTCTTTTTGGAGAGGAGTGGATGTTTGAGTTGTGAACGTTACAGTTCTGTAGTATGCTAAACTCTGATGTCAGAAGCAAAAGGAAAACCTGAGCCCTTTAAGTACCTGTATTTTAATATTTCAGTAATTCAGGCCAGTGGTCAGAGCTGTAAGTGGATCAGTGGGAGACTCATTAACACTGCTGAGGCAGAGCTCAGTTTGAGGTATTTATAGGCTGCATTTATGTCATTTTGTGAACTAAACTCTTACAGTTGTTGTCGTGATAATACTGACCCTTACCTAAAAGAAGTATACTTCAAGTTTATTTTATTAAGTATACTTAGTAAAGTAAAGTTCAAGTCTATTTTTAAGTATACTTTATGTAGTAAGTATACAAATATCAGTGTACTAGTAGTATACTTGTAAGTGTACTATTTCAATACTTCTTGGGACTAAATTGGCCCACTTTCTAGTTTATAAAAGTATACTTTTAAGTATGCTTTAAGTATAACAGTAGTAAACTTTGAGTACACAACTAGTTTACATCTATAATTTTATACTATACTAAATTTTATATTATAAAATTTCATTTTATACTATACTAAAAGTGAACTTATAGGTATACTGACAATTTACTAATTAAATGCTTGTAGCATTTTTAGTACACCTTGAAGTACAGTCTCAGTAGACTACTAGTTTAGTAGTTTTATACTGCCGGTATGCTCATAAGTTTTCTTTAAGTGAACTTTACATCATATTTTAAGTACACTACTATGTCCCTATTTAGGTATCAATTTGTATATGTTTTGTTATATGAATATCTGAACATACAAAATATCAAAACATTTTATTCTAGCTTTATGCATTATTTTTTTATAAACACTTGAATGTGGGTATGTTTCATAAATAATAATAAAAAAGAAATAATATTTTGAACAAAGAAGATGAAAAAAAGACTATGAATTGGATTCAGAGTGATAATCAAAACATAGATGGAGTCGATCAACACCCCAAAGCTTGACGGTCATTATTACCTCTTCATGGGTCACATTTTATTCCACAACGTTACAGTTTTGATGCTGTTTTATGACTGATGATTGTATTAAAAACGTGTGGAAGCATCTGTTGGGTCGGTTTCTTCTTTGCTTGCGTTTTGGAAATTCTGTACAGAAGATGTGTAATAGCGCCCCCTACCGTATAGGAATAAAAACATGGATTCTCTGAGAACAACATTGCTCAAATATATTAAAGGGGTCATCGGATGCCCATTTTCCACAAGTTGATATGATTCTTTAGGGTCTTAATGAAAAGTCTATAATATACTTTGGTTAAAATTTCTCAATGATTGTATAAAACAACACCCTCTTTACCTTGCCAAAATCAGCTCTGCAAAAATCATCTCATTCTGGTCAAGGTTGCTTTAAATGCAAATGAGCTCTGCTCGCCCCGCCCCTCTCTTCTCTCTGCTGCTCTGAGAGATTCTTTACTTTAGCCGCATTTATCGCGTTTAGCCGCTAAACTAGCACATTATTAGGAAAGGCGATCGCAAAGATTCGTAAAAAAACCCTTATACTCACTTCTGCTGTAAGTGAAGCTGGATCACGAATGATTCACGTGAACATAGACGGATATATGTAGATCGGGAGGCGCATTCCCTTCACAAACAAACGTAATCCACTGCATCTTCAGCGGCTCAGATGTCGGGAGTAAATGATCATTATTTCATCCAGCAACACAACACCTCAATCGTTCAATCGGAGATATTCTTGTCTAACTTACATCCCTGCTCCGACATCGAAACAAAGAGGGCGGACGGTTACAGCTGGTCTGAGGTAAGACGCTCATGTCAATCAACTATGGTGGGAGTGGCCTCTGCTGGTGTGACGCCACACCGACAGGCATCTGAGAACGGCTCGATTTGAAAAAGGGGATATTATTTTTACAGATTAATTAAAAACCACTGCATGGATTTTTATCATTATTGGGTAGATTTGTACATACACTGACAACACACATTAATGTTCAAACAACATGAAGAAGTGAACTTAGCATCCGATGACCCTTTTAAGACTTTTCTAAGTCAGGTATACTTAAATGTAATTTTAAGGATATTTCTGAGAAGTACATGAAAAGTAGACTGAAAGTATATTTTCCTTTTTTTTAGTAAAAAAACATAATGGGACGTAAATGTGTAAGTCAAGTATATTTGAATGTCATTTTAAGTATATTTCTGAGAAGTACATAAAACATATTTCGTAAAAGTACATAAAAAGTAGACTGAAAGTGTACTTTCCAATTTTTAGTTTAAAAGAAGTATACTAATAGCACACTTGAATAAGCTACTTTTTCATAAGTGAACTACTGACAGCAGGACTGATTTAATTGTGATTTTTTTTTTTTCTTCGTATTGCAGCCAAAGAAAAAAAGGAGAAACAGATTCCTTTTTAATCTTCACACTTGTCTAATGATGAACTCGCTCACCCTCGTGTGTGACACACTCATGGCTATTATTATATTTAATAATGAAGCTAATGATCTTGGTGTAGGTGAAATTGTTCAGCAAAAACACACACATTCTCTCTCTCTCTCATACACACACACACACACACACACACACAGACACTTGCATATGTGGTTTACCATAGGCGTAATGGCTTTTTTACTGTACAAACTGTATTTTCTATCTCCTTTGTATGTTTTTAGCCATTTGGAATACAAGGACACAGGAAGTGTAATTGTAGTACAAATGTCATTATACACATTTGTGTCCTCATAAACCACATATGCCAAACACACACACACACACACACACACATGTGCACGACGCTGTGAGGAACAGATGCTCGTCTTTGCGTCTCACTGATAAGAAACACGGAGGTCAGTGTGAGTTTCATGTGCTGCACGTGTTTGACACACAATTACACGTACTGTGATCGATAACATGAGTCTATCCAGCATGCACTAGTCTGGCCTCTCGCTTGCTCTCGGTTAGTGAATTTATCTTGACAGCAGTCAATTAATTGGAGGTGTGGAGTTATGTAAGGTTTATATAACGCCTTACATAAACACCGGAGTTGTATTGATATTTGCTTTACGTGATGAGCTGACACTGAACTCTGGAAACAGTCTTTCCTTTATGATCATCAAATGAGCAGATGGTCGAGAGCTGTCGCATTCACACGCCGCTGAGGGTTTAGTGACACGCTGCAATACACTCCTTAGTATCTGAATTCCCTTTAAAATGACCAACAGCATAAGAGACAGATGAGGATGATCTCAGCGTGCCGTACGCAGGTTATTATGATTATGAACTCGAATTGTGTTTATGGCTGTACTACGTTTATAGCTGAACTAAATGTGACAATCTGATGTGAACACATTAAAAAGAGATTTCAGTAAACGCTCCAGATCTTTTGTCGGGACATCAGAACTGGACATTTTCTGACACACCTTCAGAAATCAGAGAGACATTTCCTGCCCAGTATGTTTAGACACACACACACACACAGGGAATTTGTCTTGGTGACGAGATTCCGGTCCAGAAAGACTTACAGACATAAAGACAGATTTAGCAATTAATACAATTCAACATTTAAGGATCTTTTGGTGTCTGAAAGAAAAAGGCTAAAGGAGAAGCTAGAGGAGAATCAGGCAATCCAGTATGAGGATGAAGCGGCGTGTTTCCCTCTTTCAGTTATTGTGGTTTGTTATCAGAGTGTTCCAGCTGTCAGAGCTGTTGACAAGGTGAGTGTTTCTAACAATTCATTTTGTTCTGTTGGTTCAGACCAACAGTGTTTTTGATACAATCATGTATATTTCAGTGCAGAATGCTGGACGTGTGACACACCAACACATTGAGAGCCCATTCATCTATAAATAATAACCGTTCATAAATGTCATAAAAGTTATAAATGACGAGAGAGCATCAGTGCTGTAACACTTTAAAATAAGATGATTGTGTGGAGTAGATTGTACAGGTTTAGCTTGTCTTGATTCTGTGAAACAGACTTGTGTGTGTGTGTGTGTGTGTATGTGTGTGTGTGTGGTCTTGTTTTTATATCCTGGTGGGGACCTAAACCTGAATACACACAGACTCATGGGGACTCATGTCACTTTGGGGACCTAAATTGAGGTCCCCATGGGGAAACAACCTTATAAATCATACAGAATGAGTTTTTTGGAGAAAGTTTTCTGTAAGGGTTAGGTTTAGAGTAAGGAGATAGAAAATACAGTGTGGACAGTATAAAAACCATTGCACCTATGGAGAGTCCCCACAAGGATAATAAACCAGATGTGTGTGTGTGTGTGTGTGTGTGCACCTGGTATTTATCACGTTATGGGGACCAAATGTCCATATGGGGACATTTGTGAGGTCCCCATGAGGAAACAGACTTATAAATCATGCAGAATGAGTTTTTTGGAGAAAGTAAAAGTGTGCACGGTTTAGGTGTAGGGCGATAGAAAATAGGGTTTGTACAGTATAAAAACCATTACGCCTATGGAATGTCCCCATAAAACGTGTAAACACAACATGTGTGTGTGTGTGTGTGTGTGGAGAGAATCATGTTCATGAATAAATTAGTTGTTGAAGTCTGTGTGAATGCTGGTCAAACATTTATCACGTCCTGGTTTTGTCACACCGATTGTGTTTGTGTCTGCAGTGATAATGTGTGTGTCTTGATTGTGTTCAGTGCAAAACATCCATCCTGATCACTTCTGCATGAGTGCTTCGTTCTGTGAGAATGAACTGATAATTACAGCTCGAGCTGCTCGCATGCATCATTACTGGGTTATTTTAAACCTGGCTGATCTGATGAGTTTATTCCATCCATCTGACCGTCACACACACACACACACACACGCGCTGCTTTCAATCACAGCTATTGAAACAAGTGAAGCATTGCAGACTGAACCGTAAACCGTAAAACACTTTGTCTGGACTTTTGCCCTCTAACGCATCTGCATCCCCTGCGACGTCTGACTTATCAGCAGCACCGCAGAGCAAAGTTCAGCAGCACAATATTCCTGTTTCTCGCTGTACTTTACTTGCGGCAATCGTTTGAATAACTGCCCGTATGAAGAGTCTTTCTCTCTTTCAGATGTTAAGCGCTTCATGGCCGTTTGGGACGGACCCGCGATCCCGTCATTCTGATTCATGTGTTGTGATGTTCAAATCTCGTCTGCTTTCATTGTTTCGGTGTGTGTTTTGTGCTCGTATGTCCTCTTCAAACACCAATAACGCTAATGGAGGGTCCGCCGTCATCTTGATTTGAACTCAAATAAAGCTGTTCAGGCATCGTAATGATTTCACAATGTACTGTTTCGGCTCTTTCTGTCTCTCTTTGCTCAAATGCCTTGAGTAAAATAAATGACATCTTTTTCAGTCCGTTCACGAGATGATCACCGGGTTTCTGGAAAGCTGTTTATTCCGATGCGCTCGAGTAAAGCAGCCGTTTGTCTAATAAATCCAGCTAATTCAGAACCGTATTGGCTTCAGCTGCAGAGTCACGTAAGGTCTGATATTGATAAACGATACAGAATCCATGTAGAGTTCTGACATGATGGGGACGGGGCTAGCTGTCACGTGTTTATGCTTTGAATATTTTCAAAGTCATTTTTTGTATGACTCAAAGCTTATAATCTAGACTACAAAAAACCCTTTTGTTTAAATGAAGATTATATGGTTTTCAGCAGCACACAAAACAGTTTATGGGGCAGTAAAACAGAACAAACACAAAAACATTGCTTTGGCTAACATCAACAGATACATATAAAACAATAAATAAATAAAATATTTTAAAACAAATATCACAAACGTACAGTGACCGACGTCACGCCATACAAAAGCACTGCCAGCGAAAACGAGCAGGTCATTTGTGAATCTTGTTTCTCCCCATAGGAAACGTAATATATGACATATATCACGACATATATTCGTGTTCTTTTCAGCTCGTCGTGGGATCGGATGTCCGTCGTGGTGTCAAACAGGTCGCGTTGCATCTGTTTTTACCTGCGCGACTAATGAGTGTCGCCTCCTAACATCAGTGCGGTGTGGAAAACGAGCGACCAATGCGAGCGGCGCGGCGCGGCAGCGGCTGGATGACGTGCGATGATCAGGTGGAGCGACGCAGATCTGCTGTTCAGACGCGAGCAGCTCCGGACTACCGAACCACGGAAGGAAACACGGAGCCGCGGGTCCGCTGCTGCCGCCGTTCGTGTCACGGACGGTCGCGGTTCGTAAGAGGATCGCGGCTGCTTTAATGGTTTCTAGGCAAATCGGGAACGATTTCCAGGATTTGTGAGAAGGTAAGGCACTCTTTCTAACAAATGGGCTTTAACGTTTGAGCTGAGACACTTCACTTCATGACACTTCATGGCATTTACAGGCGAAATTTCCGCCTTTATTTGTGTGGATTGACGTTGTTTGTGTTATGAGCTGCTTATGAAAGTCATGTTTATACTTTTTTGTTTCACTTGAACGGATGTCATTTGACACACGCCGTGTTTTCAATTGATATTCATTTGGATCATTTGGATCAGTGTGTTATTGCTTTATATAATACAGAATACATGATTGTCTTCGAGTTCAGGAAAGCAAATCTGTGATTAGACGCGTTTCCACCGAGAATTCATCGATTCGCTTAACGAGACTCGATCCGCGTTTATTGCGAGTCTCATTATTTCACCTCTGAAAGTTGAAACATAGCGTGGAAATTGAGAGTATTTGTGCCTTTTCTTGTTTCAACAACAATACAAGCGTAATCCCAAATACAACGTCTGGCATTTGTTACCAGGCACAGAGTAAAGCCTACTAATAGCCCAAATCTACATAAAACGAAATAAAACAAAACGCATCGCGTTTATTCTTGACGGTCGCTGAACAGTGTCCGAACAGCTTCGACAGATGTGTTCAGTCGATCTCTGTCCTTAAATTTGGTTGGTATGTGTATATTTGTGTTGAAGCAAAGCCTCATCAGATATCATATATGAAGGAACGAATTAAAATATTCTCGGAGTTTGATAAGTAACTATAAAAACGCGAAAGCGCGTAGGGTTTCATCGGTCAAATCATGGTTTGCTGCAGAGCTAATACTAATGTCAACAGGTTCGAGTGAGGGTTAGTTTGAGCTGCAGGGCGAGTCAATGTCATTACCATTGATTCTATGAAAAGTCCTCATTAATAAAGCTTTCGAAGCGTCTGTGTGTGTGTGTGTGTGTGTGTGTGTGTATGAGTGAGAATAACCTGTTGTGCTAATCGAATCTCGCTCTCCGTCGGCTCGCGGCCTGAGGCGCGTTACGCTCCGTCCGGTTTCTAGAAGCAACAACCGACGCGCAAACCACACAACGACACAAGCCCTCCGTGATAACACTTATCAAGAGCCAATCAGCGGCAGCAGAAGCAGCGCAGGAATCGGCACGAGTGTCACGCAGTTGTCGATATGTGTCGAGCTGAAACGATTAGGACGAACACGCGCTTGTGTGAGGCAGATAGCGCCAATCACCAACACACATCCTGAGTTACACACACACATATGCAAACGTACATAACCACGTACATACTTATGCAGAATTCACTGCTTGGCTGACCTGATTTTTAAAGTCAACTTGGAATCCAAATGGATTCTATTTTCTGCTCTATTTCCTGCTCTTAGTCAGCAGTGCATGCTATTCAAGATAAAATAACATGAGAAAATAACTTGTCCAACCTCTGATATCATAGTTCTTTTTTAACATTTATCATTCACCTTCACACAGAAACACTTTTACCATCCCATCAATTAAAATTCATTGTTTTTTTTCGTGTCCTGTGATTGCGGTTCCAGAAGATCTGATCAAAACGAGGCTTTCTTGAGATGAGATTGTCCATGGTCCCTTCCTTCCTGTCTTATTCAGTTTTCTAACATTTTGAAAGTAATCAAATTAGCAGCTAATATACAATTCAAAATGAGCAAACAATGTTTTGCCTGTAATGTTTACAACGTTAATAATAATCTGGGGATTCTGACGGCAGCTGATTTGTGATATTGAATGAAGTCCAGCAGTGTTTTAGAGCGTGCTGGTTTGCCCCTTAAAATTTGTCTTTGAATTATTTTGTTGTTGTTGTTTTCACCACCTGTTAAATACTGAAATCATTAGCTGACCTCACTCTTTGGTTTATTGCTCATTGGACACCTGGTCCAGTGTCCTGTCAGTAGTCACTCTATAACGATTCCTCAAATATGACAGTGAAGCAGACACGCAAACGACCAGCCTTTAACGTACGAGCTGCGATGAAGAGCCACTGGTGTGTTTAAGAAGATGAATGTGCCCTCGGGGTCATTCTAGAAGACGTTTGCACAAACAAATGAGGTTTGGTGTCGGAGACGAGTTTGAACTTGCTGCATCGAGTGTGTGGATCTAATGGTGTGGTTTTACCAAGTGCTTTAGTTTGTTGGTTTATGAAGGAGTGAGACACACCTCGTTCGTCTTGAGGTTGACTGCATGATAATGACGCTCAGAAACTTGCTCCACACCTCACATGGAGAGACACTCAAAGACTGTACAAAAGAATTGAAGCAGATATAATTCTGTTTCATTATTTTGGTGCTGTGTGAGTGAAGAGTACAGATGCACCAGTGGTTTTACTTTGAGTAATCTTCAGTGTTCAGAACAAACTGAGTTTAATAAGCAAAGCCGCATTCAGTAGTCTTTCATCGTGTGTAGTTTTGTTTTGTTGATGTTTCTGACCTGAGGGCCTCACTCAACGAGTCCAAGTTGGCATCTGTTTTATTTGATCCAGTTCTACCAAGTAAATTTGTGTTAAAATGCCATTTGATTGGACACACAGACCTTGACACTGATAACTAAAGCTGATGGAGGCGGTGAGACAGACCCGGTTATTGTGGAGTAATGGAGATCGTGGAGGCTTGCATGACTTCACATCATAGACCTACGTGTATTTACAGCATATACAGAACCGGACACAATCACCGCAAATCTTCACAAGCAGCGTTCGTTTCCAAGTATTTAGCTGTGAATCAGTGTTTGTGTACGTGATGCGTTTTCTTGTGTCTGATGGCGTTTGATTTTGTACAGTAAAGACTTCTGGTGCTTTGACTCTAGTCATCGATTCCGGGTATAAAACAATGTATTTGGAGTTCGTTATAAGGAGGCTGACTCGATTATTACTCGATTCCGCAGCGTTTGATGTGATTGACTCGTCGCTGCTGAGCGTTTCACTGCAATTTATGCTTCCATGGTAACAGGCAGTGACTTCTGCGATTGGTGGATCTCTCTGGGTTTATGGGTCGTTTAGTTCTTCACTGAGCTGAATAACGGCCTTTCTGTTAAAAACGGATGGACTTCAACTGTTATTAAACTGAACTGAACCGACACTAAACTTATTTGATCTGAATAATGACACTATTGAGTTTGTAGAGCTGTTTTACAGCAGAATCTGGATTTTCCACGATTGGGAACTCATGATTATTTTCTTGCTCATCTCTGCGGAGCTGCTTTGACACGATCTGTGCTGTACAAAAAAAGCTTGAGTTAGACACCATTTTATGAACATCCTAAGAGCTGGTGGAGATCATTCTACATTATCATTAAATTAGTTTCTCGTTAGAGAACGTGAATGAGATTTTTATTTCCAGAAGGTTGAGCGGATGACGCTAACAGATGTCAGTTGAGCGCATAATGAGAAACAGCCTGTTGATTCGTCTTGAGATGAAAGAGGCCGTTTGTGCTCGTCCAAGACGCTGAATTTCTCATCAGCCCGATGCATCTGATATCTTCATTAACGTTCGTCGTCTGTGTTGTTCAGGCGTCCACCGGGACAGTAAAGGTCAGCTTGTTGTCTTCATCTGCGGACGGGTCAGATCACAGGGAGCGTTAATGCGTCTCACACACTCTTCTGCTTCAGAAAGATCCAGGATTATGGAGAGCAGGTTTTTATCGGATGACAGTGAGGTGTGTGTGCGCACCGTATGGTTCAGCGGTTCTCACTGACCCCGATGGAAATGTTGACTGTCCGCCGATGTGTCCGTATGCCTCAATGGACAGTGAAATGCGCCTGAAAGCTATCGATTTTTCTTGACTTTTCCTGCATGACATAAATAGCTCAAACCCTTCAGATTCAGGCCTGGAAGGGATTTTTATCGCATGATTACATATCGATGCTTCACCAGCGCTGGTTCAGCTTCATTTGGTGGTCAAATAAAAAAAAACATTTTTCAAAAAAAGCTATTAACAACTTATTAGTTGTATTCATGACAATGAATGATTTTTTTTAACAGCTGAAGAAAACTGCTCATGAACGGGAGAACCAGTGATCGGCATGCTTTCAGATCGGATCGTTTTTGTGGTATAGAAAAGAGCACTGTTGATATTTTGTTATTTACAGGAGATTTACATAAGGTTCACTGTCTATTCTAGGATAAAAAAAATGACGATAAGACACAGAAAACCACACAGCGTGTCTTTCGCGACCGGCAGGAGAAACATGATCGTTTTCATACGTTCAGTGTGTTTGTATCAAATGCATGTTTGTTTTGGACACTAAAAATGTACACTATCAACACGATGACAGACATTTACATGTTCAGCTTTAGAGACAGACAGACGTGTTTTGAATTCATAGATTCATTATATTCAGTCAGACTGATTCATAATAATAAACACAGTAAACACAGAGCTGTTCTCACATTCAGACAGATTTATAGAGACTGATCACAGTGACTCGTGCACCTTTTAAAAACATTTTTTTCCTCAGAAAGGTTTACGAATGACAGTACGCATCCTGCTGTGTTTGCAGTGATGTCGGCGGTGTTTCACGGCCTCTGCTGAATCATCCAAATCATTTTGAATCTTCAGAAACATCCATACAGAAATACAGGTGTTAGTTGGAGAAAGTGTGTTCACATTTGAAACGGTTCGATGCATGCGCATGTACATACAGATGTGCAGTGAAGAGTTTTGAAGAGCTGGAAGTGTCTCATAAGGAGTTGTTAGTTAGTTAGTTAGTAGAGACGAGTGCGAGTGAATCTGGTCTGACGGGTTTTAGTCTCGTTCAAGGGGAGTTTCCAGAACACTCCGGCCTGTTTGTAAGCTGCTGTCATACGATACGCTGTAAGTGCCTCGGCTCTGCCTTTGTCTCACCTGTGAAGTCGTCTTCAAGAACACGGCACACGTACGACGCAGCACAACACTTCACGCGGCACACGTTGCCACGACTGGCTGAAGAGTAAACGAGCAGACGTTTGTCTCTTCAGAGAGTAATGTTTGCTCTGAGTGATAGGAGATGTTTAATGTTTAATGATGAAGCACATAAACATCATATGAGATGATAAAGTAAATGAGCGACAATGAGTCAGGCTCAGGATGGACAGGCCGAGACGCTCATCTGTGTATCGTGCATGAGCCGAAGCGGCGGCTGGCGTAATAACCGAACGTTGGCTCCGTCGGAAGCGTTTTGAAGGAACTCAATCCTGCTGATCTCAGAGTCTGTCAGCTTTCATTTCTACAGATGCATCTGAAGTGGAAAAGCTCTTCTCTGCTCTATTTCATTTCCTAATCTAGCTTTCTAATAAAATAAATAAAATAAAATAAACGTTATATTCTCTGCATATAGCTGACTCTGTGATGAATAGCTTGTGTTCCTCCATTGTAAATTGCTGCGAATAAGAAAACCTAAGTGTACTGAGGTAAAATATGCACTTGAAAATGTCACTGTCATGAATGTGTGTTTCTGTATCTCGTTTGGACGTAAAACACTTGATTCTTGCTGTGTTTGAGATTATACTGTAGTAGGTTCATTTCATTCTGTCTTTGATTTGCATTCACTGGCTGATGGAGGTAAAATAGAGTAGTCAACATTTGAAGTGGATTTGAAGTCATCAACATTGTCCTAAAACCAAAACAATACCCGCTCTGGTCTTAGGGCAACTTTGATGAACTTTTTTGATCCACTTCAGATGTTTACTACTGTAGTTTGAGTTTGTGTGTCAAATTAAATCATGATTTATAGGAAATACAACAAAATCCGACTGTTTTTATCAAACCTGAATCACAGACACACAACAAATAATGAGCAGGACTTCTGGTTAGGTCATTTCTAATGTTTCTAATAACAGTGTTTTTACTCAGAGCTGTGTCTAACTGATTGAATTTTGGTCTTGTATTAATGTTAAATGTCTCCTGAAGATTAAATGTCGCCCTGAAGATAACCCTGCCGCGGACGTGCGTTACGTGTGCTGGCTGTAGAGAAGCGCACAATGCGGGAATAATCCAAAAACAGTCTTTTATAATAATCCACAATGAGCACACAAGGAATTTAGGAGCAGGGTAGCGCAACACATTGACACAATAGCAGTCAAAGGACCAGGGGAAAAAACAGGACTTAAGAGCTAACAAAGTAATCAGGAAGAAACAGAAACACGTGTGGAACTAATTGATAAATGACTGATGAGACGAGGGACAGAACCAAAGAAGGGCAAAGAGGAACTAAACCAAAACAGAACATACATGTAACATTTCGCCCCCTTCCCGGAACGGCGCGTCCTCGCCCCGACAAACAGTCCGACGGTGGAGGGAGGGAGGGTGGGGGTTCAGGAGGTGGGCGTGGGGCAGACGAGGGGCAGACAATGGGAAAGGAGTATAGTTTATAAGGCCAGGGCTGTGTAGATGGAGGGGTGAGCCAGGGAGGAGCCTGAGAGGTGGGGAACCAGAGACCAGCCAGGACAGCGAGCTACGGTGGAGGCGACGGAGGGAAGAGCCGTGGTGGAGAGATGGCAGGCGACACCAGGGGGCCAACTGACGGAGACGAAGCCGGTGGAAAAGGATCCCAGGACAGCCACAGAGCCAGGGTGACTCCGAGGAACCGGAGCTGACGGCAGAAGACCGAGGAGGAGCCTTTGCGACGGAGCGATGAGGCGAAGCCAGAGGAGTGGAGTCCCGAGGCGTCAGATGGTCGACGACCGACCAAGGTGGAGCCGGAGGGACGAGGGAGCCATGGGGGGACCGGTGGGATGCCGGGCTACGCGAAAACGAAGGATCTAGGAGCCTAGGCGGAGCCGATGGGCCGGAAAACCGAGTCCAGGACTTGGAGGCGGAGACAGGGATCCTCACGCCTAGGTGGAGCTGGAGCCTGGAAGTCCTGAAGCGGATCAGAGCGCCCAGGGTGAGTGGAGGGACTGCCAGGAATCAGCAGAGACACAGAGATACAAGGAATAACCTCTCCAACCCAGTCAATCAAGTCCTCTTCAAAGAAGTCGAAATAGCTCCAGAGCGCAGTTGTAGCTTTAATCACGGCAGGGCTGTGGCGCTGCGGCTGCGCTGGGCTCTGGCTTGTGCTCCGTGCGGCAGTGTGGTGAAGGCTGGCTGGGCTCCGGATCGGGAGTGGGGCTGGAGATGTCTTTCTCAGCAGGGCAAGCGGAGAAATACAGTCCATTATTCTCCGGCACCCACTCCTCGAAGGCAGCGAAATCCTCTCGTTCGCTGGGAGGCGTGCTGGTGATATAAAACACACGGAGTGAGCGCTCGGGATAGTGCGTAAGGCACGCCAGATCTAAAAAGTCCCTAGTGTGGTCCTCCAGCGAACGGTCCTGAGAAGCGCATGACGCAGGAATAATCCAAAAACAGTCTTTTATTATAAGCCGCAATGAGAACACGAGGAGTCTAGGAGCAGGGTAGAGCATTGACACAACTAATAGCAGACCAGGACCAGGGGAAAACACAGGACTTAAGAACTAGCAAAGTAAACAGGGAGAAACAGAAACAGGTGTGGAGCTAATTGATAAATGACTAATAAGAAAAGGAACAAAACCAAATAAGGGCAAACAGGAAGTAAACCAAAACAGAACATGACATTAAAATCGAAATATGTATTTATATCAAGAATCCTCATGCTGTTTGTTCCTCATACAGGACGTTTGACTGTTTGGATCTAAAAACAGTGATCTGATATTCCAGAAAGCTCATTGTGTGTTTTGTAGTCGCCTTCGAGAACATCAGACTCTATTTATGAGCCAAAGAGGAGAGAAACGCATAATTCTTTCTCTTTCATCCTTCTCGCTCTGCTACGCGAGTCTTGGGCCTGGAAGCAGAAAACCAACAGATTAAATTATTTACACCCATGTTGTTAGTTTTCTGAGTGCGTACGGCGTTTGGAAACGAACCCGTCCGTCAGTCCGTGTGAATCTCAAAAAGCAGAGAACGCCACGTCGAGCTCACGTTAAACCCCAAAGCAAGAAAATAACGGATTAAGTGTTGCTTAAAGGAGAAGTCCAGTTTACAGGTAAATAACCCTCTTGTCAT
Organism: Cirrhinus mrigala; assembly: GCA_036247105.1. NCBI lineage: Eukaryota > Metazoa > Chordata > Actinopteri > Cypriniformes > Cyprinidae > Cirrhinus > Cirrhinus mrigala. Next base: position 41,830,795 of record CM070007.1, on the reverse strand, counting down.
CCAAGATGTTCATGTCTTTCTTTTTTCAGTCGTAATGAAATTATGTTTTTTGAAGAAAACATTTCAGGATTTTTCTCCATATAATGGACTGATATGGTGCCCCGATTTTGAACTTCCAAAATGCAGTTTAAATGTGGCTTCAAAAGATCCCAAATGTGGTTGTAAACGATCCCAGCCGAGGAAGAAGGCTCTTATCTAGCGAAATGATCAGTTATTTTCATTAAAAAAAATACAATTTAAAAACTTTTTAATCTCAAATGCTCGTCTTGTCTTACTCTGCCTGAACTCTGAGTATTCTGTCTCAAGACAGTTAGGGTATGTCGAAAAACTCTGATCACATTTTCTCCCTCAGCTTCAAAAATCATTTCAAAATCATCCTGCTTCACTGCAGAAGTTCCGACCCAGTCTATGCAAAGTGAACATGCAAAGAAGATCAAACACCCTTAACAAAAAAGGTAAAACAGCGATATAGGACGATTTTGATGTTGTGGGAGAGAATACGGTCAGTTTTACAACATACCCTAACTGTCAGGCAGAGTCCAGGCAGAGTAAGACAAGATGAGCGTTTCACATTAAAAGTATATAAATTATTATTATTATTTATTTATTTATTTTTTAATGAAAATAACCGATCGTTTGGCTAGATAAGACCCTTCTTCCTCGGCTGGGATTGTATACAACCGCATTTGGGATCATTTGAAGCCGCATTTAAATTGCATTGTGGAAGTTCAAAGTCGGGGCACCATATCAGTCCATTATATGGAGAAAAATCCTGAAATGTTTTTCTCAAAAAACTTCTTTATTTTTTTATGACTGAAGAAAGAAAGACATGAACATCTTGGATGACAAGGGGGTGACTACATTATCTGTAAACTGTTGCTCTGGAAGTGAACTTCTCCTTTAATGAAAATGAATCCTGTTTTCAAGAGCATTATTTGCATTGTGAGATTTATTATTTCATTTCCTTGACGACTAAACACCCCACACTTTCTTACTATTGAAATGTGCAAAGAATAATGACTAGATCTTCTTTAAATCGTTAAATGTTTACACATCAAGGTGTTTTTGTTGTACTGCCTATACTTCAGTTGTTAATACAAAAAAATCAGCAGACTGTCACCTAAAATAGGCTTGATGATCATTACACACATCATTTCAATTGCTTATTTTTACCATTCAGTGTGATTTAATTTATTTTCTGACCAAAGCCTGTGTTGGTGAGATTCTCCCGTGTAAACACTGACACGTTGTGCTGCGCTTTATTTGCTGTTCTCAGCTTTAACACACATTAAATATCAGCCGCTTCAGAAACCGTGTCAGTATGAAGTGTAATGATCAACACGAGTGGCTGCTGTAATTTTCAGGTGTTTTGGTCACATTCTCAGGTTGTGATTGGCTGGCGTTGCAGCAGGAGGTTTGATCGTGAAGCAGCAGATTCTGGTGTCAGATGTTGCCCTAGTAACCTAAAGCTCAAAGACAATTAGGTGCAAAGTAGACCAGAAGCGGCTTTAGTGCTCACATGCAGCGGATCTCCAGCGATACCTGAGTGAGTGGGAAGCACATTCGGAGACGCCGGCCGTGAACGTGATGCTCTCACGCACGCACAAGCAGCGCTGCTTTATGAAAATCGCTGCCATTCACAGCCTCTGCCTGTCTTTATTACTCGCTCTATTACGCCTCCATGTGAGGATCTGGTTCAGCGAAAGCTGCGCGTGACGGTCATCGGCGTGTGACGGTCGTCTAACTGGTCTAATAGGGGTGGTTTAACGGTAACATGCAACGGTACAACCGTGTCTCTGGTAAAGACACACGAAGTCTTAACAAAGTCTGACCGTCTGACATCTGTGATGCACACCAGGTTTTGTCACTTTCCTGCAGGGCAAAGCAGCGAGAGCCAAAAACACACCGTTAGAGGTTAGGTTAGTCAGCATTAGCGTACTCGGGTGGTAAAGATTATGGTGTTTTTTAATAAATAATTTAAAGCTTTTATACTTTGTCCTATATATTTTTTTTATATTTCAATCCAAGAAAGTACATAAGTCACATTTGAAGAAAAACAATTTGTTGTTTGTAACGTGTGACACATTCGGCAAGGAACAAACCATCCACATTTGCATTCAGTGTAAGTGTAGGCTATCATAAGAAACACATTTTGAAATATCTTTTGGTACACGAGTCATGACTCGCTAGCCTTGCGTTCATACAGTTTACAGCAGCAGGATCTGTTTACACTGAGAGCGCACAGTCAAAGCGTTTAAGTAAAAGTAATTCTCTCTTATATTTGCATGTATGGATTTAGCCAAATTACAATGCCAGGTGAATTAGACCCCTACATTAGGATTCCACCCACTGACTGACTTGACCCAGTTGCTGCCCAGATATTTTCCCTTTAGTTTTGCTGACACATCACTTCTGTTTACAGTCTGCGTGAACAGCATCTTTCACTGTTTGCAGATGCTGCGGTATGTGTAGCTGTTTGCTGTAAACAGCATCTAGCACTATTTACACCTTTCGTACGCTGAGTGTAATTAGCCGCTGACAAAGTTTTAAAGAAAGCGTTGGGACGTCTGCTAGTGATTCACGTGTTTGTTTTTTGTCATTATGACCCTCAGCAGACAAAAGCAGCTTATTTAGCAGCTAATCAGTGGTCTGTGTTGTCGCTGGCGTGAGCTCGACTCTAGACGTCCATCTGGCTGATAAAGGTGGTCAGTGAGCGCGTGCGGCCCGATCTGGACGTCTGACCCTGTTCAAGATCAGAGTAGATAATCTGCACCTTCACGGACAAGATGGGGTGGACACAAACGGCGTCTGCTTGAGAGAAATCAGTCTCGCACCTACTGATTCAGCTGCTTTGACTCTAATGCTGCAGTTTGGTTCATTGATAATTTAATCAACGAACGCTGAGACGAAAGATGTCCTAATAGGCCTGATAAAATACAGCAGTTTCACACCAGTCGTTCATATTAGGAGACATACTGTGGAGTTATAGTTGTTAAACGTTATGATTGCGATCCACTCGTGTTTCTGTTCCCGTTCTCTGTGTTTCTTGTTCTTTGTTTACTTTGTCACTTAATTAAATGACCTGCACATCGATCTTCACCTCGCCGCAACGTAACACGCTGCCACGTGATGAGAAATGAAATACGTTTAGAAGAAATGGACAGTGTCCCAGCAGAAAATAACTAGTGCATAGTGCGTCCTGAAAAATACAGGTAAACACCTGTGAAAATCTATACGTACAATTCGATCGTGGTGTATTGGTCCGTGTTTCTACAGACAGTTCTTGGAGCGCACTGCAGTCTCTTTGATTTACAAATTTGTTGTTTGAATTCTGAATTTCAAGTAACTGATTGCATTCATTGATTATCAGCCCATACTGATTGTGTAGTTGGGTTAGTAGTGTCAGTACCGGTTAGTAGTGTCCCTGGATTGATGGGAGAATGCAGATTATCCGCGGTGCCGTGTAATCCGGTGACAATAGCGGCGGGCGGTAAATCTCTCGTCATTCTTGCTGTTCTTTTTAAGCTCTTAAGCTCCTCCAGATATTGGAAAAGCTTTAGTCATGCGGCTTTTAGAGACAGCGTTCGCTCAGCAAAGGCGTTTTTTCCCTCTTCGTGTTTGTGCGTCTGGGATCATCGAGCACGTCTGGGTTCACACAGATAATGACTAGCGTGTGCGGAGAGACCGTTAGCAATCCCATCGTGCCCCGCTTTCGTTACGGGGCTTTACCAGTTAAAGACGCTTTTGTAACACATGCGTGTCGTCGCTCTGTTTTTGTGTAACTTCGTTAGATCAAGAACTTTGCTCTTTTGAGGAAACGGTGCTGAGATTAATTATGCGATTACAGCCGCTGACCGAATATTTCAGGCCCCGACCTTTCTTTTACGGCTTTAACCATCGGGGTTTCTGTGGTGGCTGTGATGTGAAGTGACTGAAAGAGTCTCTGATGTTAACAGACAAATGCCTGCTCTCAGTGTGATTAATTCATCATGTTTGTCTTCATAATTAATAACGTGATTCCTCGTTTCACCTCTGATGTCATCGGTGTGTCATTTGTTTGTGTTAAATAATAGTCAAGTATAGTTATTGTAGGCTGCTGTTGGTGATGCAGGTAGTCCAGACAGTCGTTTAATGCTGCTTCACGAGTTCGCCTGTCCGTCCAGTCCTGGAGGGCAATAATAAACTTGGCTTGCTGTCCTTAATGGAGGCTCGAACCCGAGTTCAGCCCCCCATTGCGATATTACCTAGAGGGAGAATAACGGAAATAGAGAAGGTGGAGGGATGCTGGGACGGTGCAACGAGAGCTGCTTACATAGGCTCGTAATGATGATTGACGGGACTGAATGATCGGGCTCCTCCCGAACCTACGTTTGGAACTTCATTTAATGTCGTGAAGGTCAGAGCGATCGTTCGCTCCTCTCATCTTCGTCGGTAATGGATGTTTGTATTCGTCTTCTCAAACGGACTGTGTTTAATGTGGGTCAGTGAGGCTGCAGGCGACGGGCGGCCGAGTCCTGTGATCAATCTCATGACTCTCACCATCAGAGGAGACGTGCGCGCGTGCGCTTGTGTTTGTAAATTCATTCTTTATTCCTCATGACGTTCATGTCACCGACGTGCGATCATGAGGACGTGACTGGCATAAACGAAAGCCATTCACTTCAGCATTCTTGTGCACATCTTCTTTTTATATTCAGACTTCATTCATTCATGAGCATTCATTCACTCTCCCTCATGTCCTTCTAAACCGGTCTGACTTTATAGACGTCCAGGATATTCTAAACAATGTCTTTGTTTGTCCACACAGTGAATGTCAGTAGGGTCCAATGTTAATAATTATTTTTGGTATTTGTATTGTCACATATATGTAGATTTTTATATTCGTGAATATCATTACTTGTTGTATGGTTAGATTTGATGCTGTGTGTTTTGTTTTGTTTTTTTGTAAGGAGGAAAGCTCTAGCCACTCCCATTGATTAACCAGCTGCTTGTGATTGCCTACTGATTGTTTAAGAATACTTGTTTGAACTTGTGATGTGTATCCTGAAGAAGGCTGTGTATGCCGAAACGCGTAGATCTACACTTTTAATTGTTTTAATGATTTAGCCCAGTCCATTAAAGGCTTTTTTCTACATGAGTGCCTTGGAATATTTCCTTTTTCAGTGGAAATTTACCTCCATATCCAAAGAGCACCGCTGAATTACTGAAGAGACCAGTGCAGCACTCTTGGCCTTTGTTATTTTGTTTAGGGTCCAGTGTTGTTTGGTTCCCAACGTTCTTCAGAATATCTTCTTTGTGTTTCAAGTCATACAGGTTTGAAGGACATGCGGGCGAGTAAATCATGACGGAACTGTCTTTAATGTACGTACGGGAACACATCCTCTGCTGAGAATGATCAGGAAGTATTGAATTCATGGAGTTCAGAGGTTTGATTTTACTCTTGTGTTAATTAACTGTGTTTTCACAAAGGGGAATAGGAAGCCAGAGCGAATGTTAATGTACAGTGTGCTCTTTTCAGCCTTTTTTTATTTATGGTAATCAAAGTGTTATTAAAAATGAGGTAGAATGGCAGTTTGGGAAGGTTGTCCAGTCAGTGGTGACTATTTAGGCTTACCTGCTAAATGAATGTGGAAATGCATCATCAAACTCTGTTAAAAGTGCTTTATTTTCACTTCTGGGTGATTTCACATTTGTCATAATCGTGACTGAACTGATACGTTGCGGACAAACACTGAGTCTGCGTGGCGTTTTCTCGCATGAAGATTCCAGTATTTCCGGTTCCCACCAGCCTTTGTCAACAGATCACAGGCTTTGTAAATATACAGTACGTCTCTGAATTTGTACATGTGTAAAATGAGTTGACATTTGAAACATTATCATTGTGTTGACGTTGCACATACTGTGCGTATTACTGTCTGTCTAAATGTTACACGCGTGTGATCGACGTGGATGAAGATGTCAGAGAATCGTTTCTACTCTGGATTGTAGTGTAAAAACATGCACTTTCTGTAAAGTATTTGATAAAAACACTACAAATAAACGTGAATCAGACTGTTGTAACGTTGGTGTGTGTGTGTGTGTGTGTGTGTGTGTGTGTACTTGTTTTAGTTACATTGTGGGGTCCAAATGTCCCCACAAGGATTGTAAAACCTGAAATTTTTGACATGGTGGGGACTGGCCTGTGGTCCCCACAATGTAAAAAAAATGATTAAACATAGTAAATGATGTTTATCTGAAAGTGTAACGATGCAAACATGTTTTCTAAGGGGTAGGTTTAGGGTTAGGGTTGGGTGAGGGGATAAACAATATCGTTTGGGCAGTATAAAAACTATAGAAGTCTATGGAAATTGTGTCCCCACAATTCACAAAAACAAACGTGTGTGTGTGTGTGTTGCAGACACGTGATGCTGTGCTTTCTGCTCCTGACGCTCCACTGGACGTCGGCCTCTGCAGCGCTGCAGCCGTCCACACACGCCGCCGCCGCCCTGCAGGACGGTGAGTGAACGTCACGCCTGTCGAGTCATGTCACCTTTATTTATGTAGCGCTTTTAACAATACAGACTGTGTCAAAGCAGCTTTACAGTATTAAATAGGACAATAGTGTGTCGATAATGCAGAAGGACAACAGTAAACACTCGATTTTCACTTAAAGGCAGTTCAACGCTGATCCAGTGACATCATCGTCCAGCTCAGTTCAGTTTGAATAGTCAGCCTGTCAGTGAACATGTGACCGCTAGTGATCAGTAGTGGAAAATACTTGAGTTATACGCTCGGTCGCGCACATCCTGCGAGAGCGACGAGAACATCGAGTTCTTCCGCATGTTATGCATCTCTTACATTATTAGTGAAGATAAATATATAAACGGATGAATTAGAAACGTGCAGCTTATGTAACGAAATACGGGGAAAATCTAGTTCAAACAGATATAATTAGTCTCCATAACACACACGCCTTTACCTGCTGAAGAAATCCTGGATAATCTTAAATGAGCCAAATCTGTGTGCTTACATAAGACTTACCGCGGTATCAACCTCTGCACCAGTCCTCCGGCGTGTCTGCACGGTACCTTGCGTCGAGATTCGCCAGCATTGCTTTAGCATACGCACGAGTCAGTGCTGCTAATACGTCTGTTTTGATGGGACGTTTGTAAACGCAGTCAGCGAAGCAGAGCTTAAGGAGCTCGACGGCGTCACTCAATCGCTGTGAATGAACTTTATTCCTGCTCATTATCAGGATCAGTGCTGTAAAGCAGCAGTATGATGGAGTAATCTATAAATCACACTCAGATTACGTGTGTCATGTGAGTTCACTCCATTTATAGAGCTGTGTTGTTGTGAATGCGTTTTGAACGCTTAGGTAGGTGTTTTCACGACGGCTCGTGGTGCTGATGCGACGATGAACTCGCTGCAGGCACCGGCGCGTCCTAAATAAATCATTTTTACACGAGCCGGCTATCTTGAATTATGCATTCTGATGCGCACGAGGCAGAACAACCCAACGGGTGTTCCAGGCGAGCACTGAGGCATGATGGGACGAGAGGCTGTCGATTAGTTTGACGGCTCAGATGGGTCAGTTAGTCAGAGAGAGCTGAAGAGCAGAGAAACACTGAAAAGACTAAAACGGGATCGGCTTGGAGGTGGATGAACGAGCTTCAGCGCTGTTTGCTTCCAATCGGAGCAGCCGTCGCTAGCAATGCGTGCTCCGGCCGTGTTCTCGTGTGTCTCGTGACGCAGGTGTTTGTTTTTTCAGAGGAAAGGCCAGTTTTTCCAGTTCGGGACTGAGTGGAATGGCGAAGAAATGTGAACTGAATCTGAAAGTTCAGATCATGTGATCATCTGGAGGATCATGTTTGTGGTTCCTCTCTTTGTTGTATCCACGCCCTGATTATTTCGAGGAATTGATTCCGCAGGGTTTTCCGCTTCCTGTCGCCGTCGGACGCTCAGTCGTTCGCCGCGTGTCTCTCTGGATCGAGAGCTTCTGTGGAAAACGGCTGGGAAGTTTTAAAATACAGTACTGTGCAAAAGTCTTAGGCTGCTAGTATTTTCACCAGCTCAAAAAAAATTGTTTTAAGTTATTTCTATCTTTTGCTGTAGTGTGTCAGCAGGAAATATCAGTTTACATTTTTCCTTTAATTGTAATAATAATTCAGTCAGATTTTTGTTTGCACAAGGAGTCTGACAGCAGCCAGTGCTCCACACAGAGATCTGATCTCACCATCATCCAGTCTGTCTGGAATGACATGAAGAAACAGAACAAACTGAGACAGACTAAATCATCTCCAAGTTGCTTCAAGAAACCTACCTGCAAAGTACTGTTAAATGTTTTAGGCGCTTGTGTAAAAATTCTGTAAAATGAGGATGCTGTCAAACATAATGCCATAATTAGATTTTATTTATCAATTAACTGCTATTAACTAAATTAAATCAACATTTGGTAAACCATATTTGCGTTTAAAACAGCTTTTGCCCTAGGCACATTTGCGCATGAGTTTTCAGGTAGCTTTGCATGTAGGTTTCTTGAAGCATCTTGGAGATGTTGCCACAGTTCTTCTGGATTTAGTCTGTCTCAGTTTGTTCTGTTTCTTCATGTCATTCCAGACAGACTGGATGATGGTGAGATCAGATCTCTGTGTGGAGCACTGGCTGCTGTCAGACTCCTTGTGCAAACAAAAATCTGACTGAATTATTATTACAATTAAAGGAAAAATGTAAACTGATATTTCCTGCTGACACACTACAGCAAAACATAGAAATAACTGACTTAAAACCATTTTTTTGTTGGTGAAAATACTAGTGGCCTAAGACTTTTGCACAGTACTGTATGTTTTTAATAATTCTTCACAAACCTGTTTTCATTCATTTGTGACTCAGAGAAGTTGTGATCATATTTCCTGAGGCTTGATCCGCTCTGGTTTCAAGTTTTCCTCAGGTTTATCTTTCATGTGTGACATCACCGTATGATGACGGGCTGTTTGAGGTAAATGTAGCGGCTAGTAAACATTAAACCACCAGACTGAAGTCCTTAACTCACCCGCTGGAGCTGAAGGGGGTTCATGGCACATCCAGAGACTGAACGCGGTACGGAGCGCCAGTACGGTCTCTATATGTAAATGTCTTTCTTTATTGCTTCAAAATTTGGAAATATAATTTTCATCAGGTCTCCATGAATCATTTTACAAAATAAAAAAACAAAAACAAAACAGCTTAATGCTCGAATATCTCACAAACACTAGAATATGGAAATAAGTGTTGCCGTGCCTCCTGATCAAACTGCAAAATGTGCAGCTCTTCCTCAGTATTTCTGCCTTGATATCCAGTCTGAAGATTCCTAAATCAAGATACATTTACTGGAGAAACAATATCTGCCATCGGGGAATGAAAACTTGTTTTCCCTTTGAATTAAGATGATTTTTCTGAGCCCATTGGAAGATATTTGTTCTTGTTGTAAACATACACTTCATTTTGTTGAATTCTCAGAAAGCAAGACTTCATTTCGCATCTCAAGTAAACGTATCTTGATCTAGGGATGTTTAGATATTTGTACTGGAAAACAAGGCGGAAATACTGAGGAAGAACATGATGTTTTGAATTTGATGTCATGACTTTGTGAATTTAAGACTGTCTGCTCTGATTTAAGACCTTTTAGGCCTTAATTTGTGGACGGGTGAATTATGACTTTTTAAGACCACTGTAAAAGTGGCTGATTTTCCACTGCTGCTCCAGAGGAGCTGAACAGCAAAAACACTCTCAAAACGACTGAAATCACACTAAATTATCTACAGAGGTGAAGTGGAACACCGTCGACTCTCCCTCCTCCTGAACCCTGGAGCTCTCGTGATTGGCTGACCGCTGTTGCCCAGGGCGACGCTGACGACCGCATGTAATCGACCCGTTCAGAAACATGAACTCCATAAACAGACCGTCCTCGATGAGGACTGTCCTGCTTTCACAGGTTACGCTGCTGAGATGCTGAGATGTTCATCTGGAGCATCAGTTTCACGTTGAGAATCGCCGTCATTAACGGAAGAGCGAAACACTGTGATTCCGTGACGCTTTCACAACATTGATCTGTTCGTTTGAGCGGCACGTCAACTTCTGACTCGACCGATCTTCTGAGTTTGGGGTGGGGCTGTTTAACTGGCTGACCAGTGATGGACAAAAATGTGTGCGAATCATTATTTGCTGAGTTCTGCGTGTGGATGACACGCTTCGACAGTTTCTTCCATCGTTATTAGTTTTCTGCTGTTTGAGTGACACGGAGAGCTCGTATGACAGTGCAATCCCAGAATGTTTCATAACGTGTTTGTTGTGTGAAAGGTCACGAGGTCGTCTTGGATGAAGACGGGTCACCATGGAAACCGGAGAAGAAGAGCAGAGGGCTGAAGTGCGTTTGAGCCGTTCACAACATAAAGACTCACTGATGGATGTTCATTAGATCCGGTGTCAGTCCTTCCTCTAGTGAGAGCGATCGCTGAGCCGAGATCAGTGCTGGATGTGTCATCTGTGCAATCATGAGACTCCATCACTGGAGTTCCAGTTCAGATCGGTTTTCTCTGCTTCATAAAGTGTGTGTATGTGTGTGTGTGTGTGAGTGAGTGTGTTCTTGTTTATGCTACATTGTGGGAACTAAATGACCGGCCATCATTTAAAAATACTAAATGATGAGGTTAGGGTAGGGATAGAAAATATCGATAGGTCAGTATAAAAACAATAAAAGTCTATGGAAAGTCCGCACACTTCACAGAAGCTCAAGTGTGTGTGCGTGTGTGTAGTGTAGGGTTAGCGACCCAGTGTTTATCCTCAGTCTTGCTGTCTTTTAAGAGTAACATAAACTGAGATTTAGTTTCTTACTTGTTGTTTTTGCATCATGTATGAAATGTTGTCGTATTTCCATGTGTTCGTATGACCTTCTTTGATAACGGACCCATCTGAACTCAAGCAGCCTCTCAAGTAATTCTGTATGAACTCTACAAACTTTGCTGAACCTTTAAGCCGTTTTTAAGCACTCGTTGCTGTGTTTATTACTCGCTCACAACGCGCTCTCTGTGTCTGTGTTTTGTAGGAATGCGTAGCAGCTAAATCAGATTAGCATAGTTGCTAGCATTAGCCCACATGTCATAATCTCAAACGGGCTGAAGGCCCTTTAACAGCAGAGGAACCTGCTTAATGGAGTGTTTGTGTTGAGGTTTGCTCTCAGCAACTGAACTCGTGTCTGTATAATAAGCGAGTCAGTATCTGTCGATGAACACGCGCTCGATCCGATTAGCGCGTTTAATTCGGCATGTCGGAGCCGCGGCTGTGAATCAAACCACAAACCAAAGTACTTGAGTAAACCTTTTGCTGTTTCATGTTCGGGCAGCATTTTTGAATGTGTCTGTCAGTCAAACGCACATGCAGCTCTGCTCCGCCCACTACCGGCGCCCAATAACATGAGGTCCAGTAGGACGTGTTTTGTGTTAAGCTAATGGTTGACTAGCGCTGCTGTCAGCGGTGTGTACAGGTGCTGTCATTAGATCACTGGGGATTGAGCTATCAAGAATCTGTTTTTAAATTGCCCTTAATTGCTCACGATAAGTTGTTCTTCCTCATGTTTTGTTATGTTCACATTTGATGTTGCAGTATGAGTTTACAACACCCTGCCATAAAATCCCACTTATCTGTGGAAAACACATGAACCAAAGAGCTTGATTGGTCATAGACACGATCTAGGTCAACACTTGAGTTGTTTCAGCGTGATCGGATCCTGAGCGTCGTCTGAACAAATCACGGCCGTTATCACAGGAGAGCAGCTTCATTTCCATTAAGGAAAGTCAATACACTTTTATTTCTATAGGGTTTTACACAGCAGAGATTGTGTCAAAGCAGCTTTACAGTGATGATTAGGAAAACCATGTGTGAATGATGCAAACTAAATCCAGTTCTGCTGTGAAACAACCCTAAACAGAGGACCAGAGTCCTCAAACAGTCAATAATTCAGTTAAAGGGGTCCTATTATGCTCTTTTACAAAGTCTTGATTTTGTTTTGGGGTGTACTAGAACATGCTTTCATGCTTAGTTTGAAAAGCGCATTGTTTTTAACATAATTTACATTATTACAATACCTTTCTCCCAGCCTGGCACAAATGGCTCGATTAGTTCCGGGTTTATCGAAGGCCCGCTTTCCAAAAAACTAAATGTGCTGTTAGTTGTCCCACTGCGTTGCGATTGGCGAACAGCTTAGATGCTATTTCAGCACTGACACGGCCCTTGTCAACTGTTAGCGCAAGCTAGATTAAAGTGATTCTTACATTTTAAACATGGATATTTTTCTTATAAAAACGCATCGATTCACTACAGGAGGCCTTCATTGACCCCCCGGAGACATGTGAGGCACTTTTTATTATGGATGAACGCACATAATTGGACTCGTTTTGGACTGATGAAGAGAAACACCCGTCTATGCCGTTCTAAAGCTTGGGAGTGCCAGGATAAATTTTAATATAACTCTGATTGCATTCATCTAAAAGAAGGAAGTTATTTACACCTAGGATGCATGGAGGGTGAGTAAATAATACACTACAGTAGTGTTGGGTCCTATCGTCAGCCTGCGAGATCCCCAATACGTGGTGATATCGTGCTCATTTTTTTTCATTACTTACATACTTAGTTTCAGTGTCCGAAACCAGCTCCAGCATAAGGCTAAGAGCAGCCTAACATTATCATCACTGATTAGCCTAGCCTATTCTAGTGCAAGTTTATGCCTTTTAAAAAACACTCGCGTTATAAGTGAAGCTATTTACACTGTATGATGAATAAATCTCTCACTGCACACGTCTGCGGCGCGGCAACCGGAGTAGATCGCGGTTTCGGCATGCGTTTCGACCCCCTGTACTCCCCACCTCATCCCTTCACACCCCAACCATTTGAATCTCCGTATGCGGGATTTAATTGAATGATATTCTGATGGGCCGCGTTGTGACATCATTGCATGCGGGAAAACAAAGGCTGTAGTCCAAAGGAGCCGTTCGTTGTAATTCTTGAAAAGAGATTTTTTTAAAAAACAAAATATCTCCCATTTTACATTTATGCATGTAGCAGATGCTTTTATCCAAAGCGACTTACGAAAGAGGGACAAAGCAATTTGTCAAGGAGCCAACATTATTTTGAATATACAATACAAGGTTTACTGAACAGCTAAGATTAGGAAGCTGGAGAAGAGGAGAAATGCAGAAAAGATTTGTGTGTGTGTGTGTGTGTGTGTGTGTTGGTTTAAGGGTGTGGGGTGGTTCAGTGTTTGTGGAAGAGCTGCTGATCAAAGACCGGCTGCTCTGTCGTGTCGTGGATCATCTGCAGAGCTTTGGTCGCACTGACCGAAACGCTCAATGGTTCAGCGGTGCGGCAGTCCTGTCCTGAGATGACAAGAGCTTGGACAAGTGAAAAGTTTTAATAACTGCTTCAAGAGAATAAGTTCACACAACATGGAACAAACTGCTGGTTCGTCTGGCCAGAGGAGAACTGGCCCCCCGACTGAACCTGGTTTCTCCCAAGGTTTTTTTTCTCCATTTCTGTCACCGATGGAGTTTTGGTTCCTTGCCGCTGTCGCCTCTGACTTGCTTGCTTGGGGACCCTTAATTTCCAGCGATATCGTATAGTCGTTTTTCCTGAACGCGGAAGTCACGCCTGACTCTTAACCGGAAGGATGCTTTGCATTTCCGGTCTCCAGTGTTTCTAGTCAAATTAGTGTATATTCCGAGCTGATATTCTAATGTTAAACCTATTAAAATGTTGTTAAAAAGCACATGGCTCCATAGCGCCATCACTTTGCAATGTCGCAATGACCGTCATTTGTCCGTGCCTCACTCCTCAAAGTTTAATGAGTGCGTAGATGACACGAAGCTGCCGACGTTAGCTACATTAAAAACGGATGGGCGCTCTTTGAATGGGTTCCTACGGAGATCGGAATAGAAGAGCATCCAATCGGAAGTTAGAATTCGTAAACTAGCGCCCATTGTTTACTCAGGAAAAAGGTCTATACCAGGGGTGCTCAACCCTGGTCCTGGAGATCGACTTTCCTGCAGAGTTCAGCTTTAACCCTGACCAAACACACCTGAACCAGCTAATTAGGATCTCAAGGAGCACTTGACAATTACAGACAGGTGTGTTTGATTAGGGTTGGAACTAAACTCAGCAGGAAAGTCGATCTCCAGGAACAGGGTTGGGAACCCCTGCTCTATACTATTTGAACTGAACTGAGCTGGATGATGACATCACTGAATTCAATGATCAACTGCCTTCAATTGAAAATTAAGTGTTTACTGCTGTCCTTTTGCATTATTGACACACTATTTCCTATTTAATACTTTAAAGCTGCTTTGTCACAATCTGTATTGTTAAAAGCGCTACATAAATAAAGGTGACTTGACATTTATTTCCAGCTGAGAAATGATAAAAACATTGCCAACCAGTCAGAATCCACCTGATACTAAAAGGCTCCAGCGTTTACAGCAGTAGACGACAAAACCGCAGCACGCGCTTCTAATAAACAGAACGTTATCGTGCATTGCTTTGGACACTTACAGAGTTATCATTAAAGCTGAATGTGACATGACATTTAAGGGGTCATGAACTGCCTTGTTTTATTATTTTGTGCATTTTGTATAATGTTATCAGGATTTTTACATCAAAAAACATCATAAATGAGAAGTGATAGGCTGTTGTCTGTCCTGCTTTTAACCCCCCTCATCAGAATGCTCTGTCTGAATAGGTGTGGAACTGCTAATGGTGGGAAAAGAAGGAAGGCAATGCAAACACTGTTTGTCCACAACTTGGCACTGCACAGCATCTTGTTGTATTTGGAGCCATCTTTGCCGTTTGGTTTCTGTGTAGACCTGCGTTCCCTCTCTTGTTATTCATACTACATGCGCAAATTGGTGGGCGGGTCTAAACAGGCAGTGCTGTAGAATCGGTGGGCGGGGCTAAACAAGCTAAACAGGCAGTGCTGCAGAAGCTGACGTTGCTCTTTTTCTGCGGAGGCGGTGTTTAGCCACACTATTACACCACAGAATGGCGCATTCCCCAAGCTGTCATTTTGGCAGACTGACTTCAATATAAGCTGTTTTTATACTAATGAGAAAGTTTTAAGTTCTGAAAATTACAGGATGTTTTTGCAGTACAGTGACCTCTTGTATGTCAAAAGATCAAGGGAATTTTGATTTCTCAGTTCATGACCTCTTTAAAAAAGTTTCGAGTCTAGGATGTACTGTTACCTCTACACTGCAATAAATGTCTTCATTGTGATCTTAAGTCATCGTCTCTTACATTGCAGATGGAACAAGGCCGTATATTTACCACTGCCGCTCGCCCAACATGGAGATCTTCACCTGCTGGTGGCGTCCGATCGCCAATCAGGACAACGTCACCTACACGCTCCTGTACACCAGAGGGTGAGACGAGCATCAAACTGCACACTTTACAGCATGTCTTTGATGGATCTGTTTAACGTTCAGTCACTGTGATTTATCGTCATTTTTCATCAGATTAGTGTTGTTTATGTAGCGTGTAAGTAATGATCCTTGCGAGCGCTGTGATCGGTGAACACGCGTCCTGTCGTCCCGCAGTGAGAGCACTCCTCAGGAGTGTCCCGATTACGTGAGCGGCGGCATCAACAGCTGCTTCTTCGATGTCAAACACACTGTGGTCTGGGAGATGTACTGCATGAACGTGACGGCGCACACGCGCACGGGGCCCGTCGCCTCCCACAAACACTGCCTGGACGTGGCCGATATAGGTGACGCATCACAGCCGCTTCAGTGCACTACTGATATAGGAAACATCACCAATGCTCTTAAACGACAGAATATTGAGACATCCCAAAGAGTCTGTTTATCTCTCCATACACTCTTAAAAATATAGGTGCTTTATTGGCATCAGTGTGTCCATGAAGAACCTTTAACATTCACACACTCTTAAACATAAAGGTTCCAAAAAGAGCATTCACAGTTCCCCAAAGAGCCTTTTCAATGAAAAGAACTGATAAAGAAAAGAAAAAGTGGAAAATATTCTTTAGATTACTAAAATGTTCTTCACACATTGGAAAAAAATGTTTTTTTTCTAGGAGCTGACCACTGAAAGGATCTTTGGGGAACTCAGAATGCTTGTTCTGGTTCTCCACACTGTTCAGGCTTTCACAGCTTAGTTTGTCTTCATCCGTTCTTGGTTTCTCCTGAGGTTTGATGTTTCGTCGTGTGTGTTAATGAGTGTCCTGTGCTTCCGTCCCCAGTGGAGATCGACCCGCCCTTTAACCTGACGTACATCATGCTGAACGAGAGCGTGGGTGAACTGGGCCGCAGCGTTCTGCTGTCCTGGCTGTATCCGATCGAGTCTCAGGTGCGCGAGGGATGGATTACGCTCATATGCGAGCTGCGCTACAGACACCTCGCTCAGCCGGACAACTGGAAGGTATGAAACGTCTCAGTTTTCATAATAATCATGGACAGAAATGAAGAGCGTGAGCGGTGAAGAGTGCGATCTGTGTCTGTAGCTGAAGGAGCGTTTGCGCGAGCCTCACGTGGAGCTGTTGGATCTGCCGGTGGGAAAGTACGAGTTCATGGTGCGCTGCCGCTCCACCAACAGCAAACACTGGAGCGCATGGAGCGAGTCCATCAACATCGCCATCAGCGGCAGACCTCTGTCCGGTACGCGCGCTCTCAGAGACACACACGCACACACAGGACCCTTCTGTGACGACTGATATGTCGCAGCTCTAAATGTCGCTCTGTCTGTCTCTCAGATCGGATGTTGGCCTTGATCCTCGTGACCAGCATCACCATCATGGCCTTCCTCATCGTGGGTTTGGGGATCGCCCCACGAACCAAGAGGTCAGTGTCGCTCTGGTCTCGGTATCGGCGCACCGTCGACGTGAATTACACGGACGGGTCGGTAGATCTGCGTCATTGGGTCGCACGGGAACGTGGATCCAGAGACTCGATCGGATGTTCGGTTCAGTCACAAAGAGTCACAAATATGCAGTCGTCTTGAAAATCTGTTGAATACCAAGCTTAGCTTTGAGAAACACATAAAACACAATACATGAGACACACGTATACATGACAACAAGAAAACAATACATTAGAACAAAAATTCTGTAAGAAAAACAAGAAAACGATCATGCCTACAGTGTGATCCTCTGCATTGTGGGGAAGTAGATTAATAAACCTAAAAAAACTGCATTTACCTGAAACTTTAAAATTGCAAAAAAGGTTTGTGTGACGCTAAGAGTTTAGGAGGTACTGTTAGGTCAGTATAAAACCAACAGCGGTCTGTGGTTGCAAATCCTGACAAAGATACCAAAACCAATGTGTGTGTGTGTGTGTGTTTTTACTTAGTTAAATCCGACCAAACCCCCTAGGAGGTGTCCTCATTTTGGTATCAAAATAAAGATAAATAAATAAATAAAGATTTTTGAATTGCTTCCGGCAGGCGTTTGTGTGTGGCTTCAGGTTAGGTTATAATATTTGTATTTTATATTTATAGCTGTTTATAAAGACAACAGAGTGGACTGTCCTCATTTAGCTGAATAAATGTGTGTCTGTGTGTTTTCTATCTCTGTGTCATTGACGTCTTTATGTGCTTGTGTTCTTCCCGCAGAATTAAATCGCTCCTCCTGCCGCCGATTCCCAAACCACGCATCCGAGGGATCGAACCGGTTCTTCTGAAGGTCTGACGCTCACACACCACACAGACCAGCTCAGAGTTACATTGTTTGAGTTATCAGTAGTGCTTAGATCAACCTTAACCAGCACTAATACTGCATTTGCATAGCAAAGTCAAGACAACCAGCACAACACTGTCGCCTGATTTATGAGGAACCACGTGAGGAACTGAATTTGAAGAAGCACCTGCTTCACCTTCTGTTCTCTCTGTTCTTTCTTGTTCCTCCAGAAGGGGAAGATTGACGAGATCAACCGTCATTTCTCCAGCTTTCACGGCTATAAGCCGCCGCAGTACAGCATGGAGACGTGGTACCAGGTGAGCGTGGACACGTGTCCGGCAGCGCAGTACAAGCACGAGGACGCGCCGAGCGCTCAGCACGTCGCCGGCCCCGACGCACAGCCGCCTGTTCAGACGAGCTGCAGTCCCGCGCCTTACTGCCTCGGCCCCCCCTCCTACTGCGCGGGAGCCACGCCTCCTCCAGACCCTGGCCCCGCCCACCCGGAGCTCATGTCCGTCCCAGGCATGGACTACAGCATGATTCTAAACCCCGTCCCCGCGCAGCCGGCGCCGCCTCCTCAGGACTTCTACACGTGCGTGAACGGCGTGATGCCCGGCGGGGCGCTGCACCTGGTGCCCTGTCTGCCCGACGCGCTGAAAAACACGCCCTACCTGCAGTTCAAAGACGAAGCGGACGACGGCGCGGACAAGAGCGGCCAGCTGACGGCGCTGCTGGAGAAGCAGATGGAGGCGCTGTTGAGCAGCGGCGAATCGGAGCCGAGCGAAGCTGGCGCGCCTTTGCTACCTCATTCATCAGACACGAACTGAGCGCAAATCAGCAAGCGCTCCAGGAGCCGCAGAGGCATCCGGTAACACACACGCGACGTACAATCACACACCGCATACGCACACCGACGCAGTCCACCGATCACGCAGTCTGTGCCGGTTTGTCTCGGGAGGAAGCAGGCCTGCTGTTTCGGTTCAGAATGAGCACGCAGGACACCTGATTCACAGCACAAGCATCCGCGGCGCATATTTTTTCACTGCACTTTAAGAAACGAAGTGGCTCACGTCGAAGCGAGGTCAGCGTGTCGGATCGAGGCAGGAACGTCATATCAGCAGCGGTGCGGCAGGTGTTTCGGCACCCGAGTTCGGTTTCGCTCGTGCTCAGTTAGCATGCGTTTGAGTATGTGAAAACTTGTAGTTTTGATATTATAGAAAGTCGTGTAAATTATTTAGCTACCACTCAGATGCATATTTCCTCCTCGTGTAAATAAGGTTTAAAAAGCGGTTAAGGCCGTAATACTTATTAGTGGCCCACTTCTGATCACCTCTGATTATATGTCATTATGGTTGTCATTAAATGAAATCAGTCACTGTAGTTTCCTAGAAATCTCGTCTAGCTTCCTAGACCAGGCATGGGGAAAGTCGGTCCTGGAGGGCCGGTGTCCCTGCACAGTTTAGCTCCAAACCTGATCAAACACACTTGAACAAGCTAACCGAAGTCTTCAGGATTACTAGAAGGCCACAGGCAGGTGAGTTTGTGTGATGCAGGGACACTGGCCTGTCCTAGACAGTCATGGTGTTTAATTAGTGAAAGTAGATCACATCAGACCAATAAATATGGCTCTTTTCTTGACTGCGGTACAGGAAGGCAGAGAGAAGCATCAGTAAATCACCAGATAAATGGAAAAGCTCGAAGCCAAAACATGAGCTTCAACAGAATGTGCTGTGTGGTGGATGAGAGGCCCAGAGGAGGCGACAGAGACACGACCATACGGGGGAGATCAGGGGCCGGTTGCATAAAAGATTAAGACTAGTCTTGAAAGGTAGTCAGCTGAAATTTTTTCTTTAAGGCTGGTCATAGTCTTTTTTTTTTTAATTCAGTTGCATAAAAATGTAGATGAAACCAAAAAATTAGACTGATTACTCCTTGGCTAACTGCTAGTGGCTCACACTAGTCTACGTTTATGCAGCTGGCTCCAGATCACAGAATCTCAGAGTAGTAATGACTGAAATGAAGAAAACGTGTTTCTTTAATGCACAGAAGGAAGACTATAAAAGAAAATGATCCCTGCGTGAGATCTGGGCAGGAAGCCAGTCACATCTCAACCATGACTAGCTAAACACACACGGAAGAGAAATACTTTATTTGAATTTATTCCATGGTCTGTCTGAATACCAGATTCTGATTGGCTGGCAGGTATGGAGTAAAACCGTTTAATGCACAGGTTAGAGAGAGAGAGAGAGAGAGAGTTGTTGTCAACACTTCCCGTGATTTTTTTCATAAAGTAGCCTAGATAGTAGATCGCTACATTATATTCCTGAGCAACAAGGTGGTAAAATCGCTGTTCGTGAAGTAATTAACTGTTTGTAGAGACACACGCAGACGCGCAGCAGTCAGGTAACGCACGAAACTGTCATCTCTCTCTCTCTGTCTGTCTCGATCGATAATTATTCGAAATAACTGCTATAATTCATTCAAATAAATGTGATCTTACCGCATCTCTTTGTCTGATTTGAAGAGGACAGAATGCTAGAGATAATGTGCCGCAACTGACGGAAATATCTGTAATTTTTTGCACTGCAAACAGCAATATTAGTTTTAACTTGGCAAATGATCATGGAACAAGCAGTATAATCAACGGCTTCGCGTCGGGCGGTTCTTTGCCTCCACGTCATGCTTTTTAATGCACGGCAAACCGTTGATTATCCCTTACAAAGAAGTCCCGTCGTCGTGCATCGCTGTCACTGTGTTGAAGTTTCATTCAGGTTTTGTTCCGTTTTCAGTGCTTGAGTCTCATCCAGATGTTCAGATGACATGAGGAACATGGAGGATATTGATAACATGTATGTCAGCGCTCTGATTCAGACTGTCTTTTCAGATGAAGCTGCACAGACTGCGTCATCACTCACGGACTGTAACACACACACACGCACACACACACACACACACACACACACACACACACACACACACACACACACGAACAGCTGCACTCGAGCTTTATCATAAGCGATCGGCGAACCGGCTGCTGTACGACGGCCTCTCGCTCGACGGGTTTCTGGAGCGGATGGTCCTTCGGGCTGGAACTAAAACACACACTCAGACCTTAAAAATGAGACAATGCAGGAATATTTTTGAATAATGGACAGATGAAAGAACTGAAGCTGATTCTGCCAACCGCCCACTTCACTGTGATCCTCGCCCAGTGTAATAACCCCTCTGTCGAACGTCTTGATGTAATTCTTAAGCATTTACAAGCCATGAATACAAAAATATGCACACCAAAGACACACTACGAGCGCGTCTCGAGACAAGTGTGCCGAATGTCAGACGCCGTCGATCGCGGGGATCTGAACGAATTAAGCGGAAACTTCCCATCAGGATGAATACGAATCGTAAGGAAACTCTGTCGTAATACGGGTGTGCGGTTTGCTCGTTGAGCGACTGATGATGTAATGAATGTACGGTTGCGATGACGGCGACGAGACGCGCCACAAAATCCCATTAGAGCGTTTCATAGAGGCTGATCCTCAAACGCAGAGCGCGAAGAAAGCGAAACGTTCAGCGCGTCATCGAACTCGACCGTTCGTAAACGCCACGTGTCGTGGATGTTGAGGCTTTATTTTATTCGACTACGGCACTTTCCGTGAATACGGTGAACTCTGTTTAAAGCATTGGACGCAAACCCCAACCGATTTTAGTCGGCTGAACTATTAACTGTCATCTTACACAAGATTAACACCGCACAAACAGTAGCTCATTCGAACCTCGTCAAATGTTTGACACAGATTAATTTATGCATAAATGTTATTTGAAACCTCTGGCCTAGTTTGTAAATGTGCTCGTGATGAGTTTTGTTTCACTGTGATGTTTGATTATCGTTCATTGTCAGAACGTGACATGATTCAGGGTTTTAATCGTGTTGAAGAAAGTCACAATCGTGTTTCTGCAGGTTCAGCACCTTCATTCACTAAAGAAGACTCTGTTTTGTACCGTATTCATGAAGAGTGCTGTATAAAACTACTGAAGATTAGAAAAACACTTTATGATCAACAAAATGGCTGTTTTATTTTTATATGTTTGTTCTTGACTATGAAGCAGTTTCATATGAGCTCTTTATAAAAAAGCAGTGTCATATAAAATATATATATATATATATACACACACAGAGAGAGAGAGAAACATAACTATAACTAGAATCTGTGTGTGTGTGTGTGTGTGTGTATGTGTGTGTGCACATGGTTTTCTATGTGTGCGTTAGAGAGACTGAAGCACTGTGTTATTTCTTCAACACTGTTTCTCAAACTCATTTCAGTGTCAGTTCATGTTATAGAAACATTTCCTCTTGATTTTCCTCTCTGTTGGATCATTTGTCGTCGGCTGTTTCTCTGTGACGTACGTGTGTGTGTGTGTGTGTGTGTGTGTGTGTGTGTGAGTGTGTGTGTGTGAGTGTGTGGTGTCTGTGCCTTATAACTCGTACGGGTTTTTCCTGTTGTTATCAATGTTCATAAACACTCCACTGTTGTACCTGCAGATCAACTATAGAAACACATTAGAAAGGTTCTGATATATTTACAGAGAGATTTATAGAGTAATAAATGCGTTCGCGGTCACAGAAGTGCAGTATATATTCTGACTAACATGTTTTTGTACATTAGATTATTTTCGTGTGCTTTCTGTAAGCGCTTGTTCCTCTTATAAATTTTGTCATCTGTGGGAAAATCGCATTCCCGTGTGGTCAAATAAAGATGAGCTGAAAGTGTGTGTGGTGTTTTTGTGGATTATACACACACACACACACACTCACAGTGAACAACAAATGTACAAAAAGATGACCTTCAAACACTGTGTTCATTGAGTTTCTCTCAAACACACACACACTCACACTGGGCCTCGTTCTTCTAACAAACATGTCTGTGTTCATCATTTCTTTAAACATTCCTACGTAAACTCAATGTGAGAGAGAGAGAGAGAGTGTGTGTGTGTGTGTGTGTGTGTGTGTGTGTCCAAAGGGTTTGTTTTTTTCTGACCTGCAGCTAATTTTGAATATTTGTCTGATACATAATTTGTCGAGGTCCTTGTGTAAAAGGTAAAATAAAAGATTATACAATGATAAATGATAAAAGAAAGCAGTAAGACATGATGCATGAGAGCAGAGCGTGTGTGTTTGCAGTGGATGTGCACTAGTTAGACAGGAGTAAGGTCAGCTCGTGGGTTATCCAGTCTTTTGAGTGTCAAGAAGAAAAATATTGCTTGAAAATCTGCTTGATTATATAATGAAACACAAAATGAGTCTAAAGAAACAACAAATATAGTAACCGACTGTAAAATAAACCAGTAGCAAGGGAAAGAAAATAGATGTGTAGATTTCTGCAGTTGAGGCTCCTGCATGATAATGAACAGTGTTTCGCACAGACTGACTGTACTGTATGTGCCGAGTAAAACTCTGAACAGAGACATTCACTAAAATGATTTCTATATTTATCCACCTTTTTCTTCCTGTAACAGCAGGTGCGGCCATTTGTAAATTTTATGGGTCTGGATTCCAGTTATTTTTAGCTGTACAAACGGCTCGTTTTGCTGCTTGATATTGCAAATCGGTGTGTCTTATCATGCTATTTTATTGTGTTATCTCAATTATGAGCACACTGGTTTGTAGTGCAGCCAGTTTTACCATTTACCGTACGCTGCTATTCTTCTCGTTATTTCCCTAAAGCAGATCATGAACCGGAAGTCTCACACACCGGCTTACTTTCGCACTGAAGAAAAAGGTGGATACTGTGCGAGTTCATCATTTGTTTGCGCATGCGTGCCGCCCGACGCGTCAGCGCAGATCGCTTTTGTATAACTTGGTCGTTCGTAGTGTTATTATTCTGGAAAATGTTATAATCATTTATTTCTCCTGACTCTGGATCTCAAAACAAGCAAATGTCACGTCTGTTGTGTGGCGTTGATAGAGTTCAGACACCAGCAGAACGTCAATCTGCAAAAACGGCGGCCATTCCGAACGAGCTTTACGAAATAGTTCACCACAAACTAACCATGGTTTTGCTACACTAACCACAGTTTAACTGTGGTATAAAACCAGGCCTGCCAACTTTTGAGTTAAACTTGGAGTGAG
This sequence comes from Cirrhinus mrigala, assembly GCA_036247105.1. Classification (NCBI taxonomy): domain Eukaryota; kingdom Metazoa; phylum Chordata; class Actinopteri; order Cypriniformes; family Cyprinidae; genus Cirrhinus; species Cirrhinus mrigala. The sequence continues at coordinate 41,806,979 of CM070007.1, read as the reverse complement.
AATTCCCACGGTGGGGTTGGGTGCTGGGGATTTATGTATATAATTTTTTAATACAAAAATACACATAAAACACCTGTCAGCAGAGCTTTGTCTGACATCTGGACATTGTCACATTGTGTTCTTATCGTAAAATAACTTGCAGTGATGCAAAACTATTAACTTGTGAAAGAATTGCAAGATTTTATAAATAATTGCAACCGGGTTTAAAAATTTTGACATGAAAATTCTAATATTTTTCTAATAATCTATTAGTCTGCATTGCTTGAACATCTGTTTCGAGAAATTATATTTTTCTCCCATCTGACCTTTTAATCACTGACGGTGTCACTTCCCGTAGTTCATCGCGATCTCAGAGGTCCTTTATAATCAATGAACCTCGTATTTACATCGTATTACAGTGAGGATTCTTAAGTTAGCGGGGAAAAATCCGGGGTTTAGAGGTGAGCGAACGCAATGGCCACATTACAGGTGTTCAAGAAATCAACACACACGTCTGTGATTGGCCACACTGCTCAGCGCTACGAAAACACGTTGTGAACAGAATCTTCTGGCGATTTCCAGAGCGCAAACACAAATACGCACTTGGAGTCCTCACCAAATATACTGTTACTACACTTTTAACTGAGGGTGCTTTTGACTGCGTGACAAAATGCCGGCGTGGCGTGAGAAATGTGTCGAATGCGTGAGAGTTGTGGTTATAGTTATAGTATGCCATGGTTACTACACTTTTACTACAATAAAACCATGGTTAATTTCGTAAGCGGTGTGCAAATGTCTTCATCAAGTTCAATATACACCTTACTGGTAATGCAACCTATATACAGACAAGCAGATGTACGAATATCTTAGGTGCCACATAAAGCATTTTACGATGGCTTTCTGTTGGAAAATGTTTGTGATACTGATCGTGTTGCGTTCATATTGTGTGTTCATCTGTAAATAGTTTCATCGCTAAAGTGTACAGAGTTCGAAGTCTTTCAATATGACAGTCTTGGTACAAACCTGGTGAAAATACCTGCTGTCTGTGCGCGGAGGAAAGCCTCGTTTGGCCCTTCGGGTGGGCGGTTCTTGACGTGTGTGACGTCACGTGAAAGCGTGCCAGGAACAGGCCATTAGCGCCATCTCGCGTCTCACAGCGATAGAACACCTTCGGCATGACGGTCAAAGACGCAAATATAGCTAAAAGTACTCATTAATGTGATAAGCCGTGAATGTATGAGTGTACATTATCCTCATCAATAATCAGCCGTAATATTATATAATTTAATATCATTTTGTGTTGACAGTCTTCAGGTGTTTTTATGTGTGCAACAGTTGGATGAATAATGGGTATTTGTCACTAATAAAAGGCTTTTTAGTGTGTAAGCAGTTGAGAAAACGAATTATTATGAGATTGAGATGAAAACAGTCTAGATCAATTATTTTGAATGTCACTGAAGTCGTCAGCCACAAAAATCAGACACATCAGATTTATTTCCACGTATGAATGTCACCCAGATCAAAAGTAAAAATGTCAGTTTGTCCAGCAGTTTTCTGTGTTTTCATAGAGTTGTCCTTGTTCCATCTGTGACGACCGGCAGACTATGATGCTGTATCGTGTCACGATCAGAGATCCGGCCCTTTAAGGGACCCGGGGGCCGTCAGACCCCGCTGATGTCACGTGGGCGGCCCCGGGGCCGGTGGGAGTGTGAGGAGCCTCTAAGTTTAGTGTCCAAACACACGGACGGACCTCAGAGCCGCTTGAGACGGAGCCCAACGGCCGCAGACGTTCAGGTCAGCAGAAACTTCATCTTTAACAGACGCTGTTTGAGATCATAGTGACACAAACAAGACCGAGAAGGGTTAGTTTTCATTGTTCTCTAGCTCTTTTAACACAGTTACGCTGTCGTCTGTGTGTGTGTGTGTCTGACCTCCCTGTTCCAGAAGAATCTCTGCAGCTGTCACTCTCTATATATAGACACACACACACAGACGGGCAGAGGCCTGGTCAACCTGTTGTTGTTGTCGTCGAATGTGTTTATTTGTCATGCTGTGTGTTTTCAGCATTTCTTTGAATTCATCTGGAAGTGTTTGACATAGTAGTTCATGAAGTGGAGTCTTGAGAGCGATCACCTTCACCAATCAAACACGCTTGTGCTTCCATTCTTTAGTTTTTCAGAACTTGGTAAAAAGTTTAGTTTAGTTTGACTTATTATGCCATTAGAATCATCTAAAGAAACCTGAACTTTATGTTATATGATGTTTTGGCTGTTTCTGTTATGCTGTGAGGGTTAACCGTGTGTAAATGATGCCTGTCTCTCTCTCTCTCTCTCTTTTGTTCTATGTCTGTCCGTCCGTCTGTCTGTCTGTAGTGTGATGGCGTCGTCCGGCGAGAGCAGCGCTGCGGAGGACCAGCAGGTTCCTCATCAGGGCGAAGCGGCACGTGTTAAAGATGTTCAGTCGCATTACTTGCGCTGTCCTTCGCCCAGGTCTGTTAACACACCAGCATCCGATAGTAAACCTCAAACGCTGTTAAGCGTGAACTTTACCCGCTGCTGTGATGATGATGATGATGATGATGTTGAGCGTGTGCTTGATCTCACACAGTTTCTCCATGATGTCCGATCGCTTCTCCACCATATCGGACCGTTTCTCCATGATCTCCGGCTCCGACGCAGAAAGTATCTTCATGGATCCGATTCATCTGTCGTCCTCCATCGCTGCCAAGAAGATCATCAGTGAAGGTCCGTAAACCGAGACGTGTGTAAAATCAAACGCGTGTTGTCCTGCAGCGCTTGTGAATAGCGTCGCGGTGTCCGTGTCTCGTCCCTGTCATGACTCCGTGTCCGTCTGTCCTCAGAGCTGAACTCCAGAGAGGTCCGGACGCCGACGACCCCCGACAGCATGCTGGAATCGGCCGAGCAGCTGATGGTGGAGGATCTGTACAACAGGGTGAAGGACATGATCGACGACCGCAGCCCCTACAACACGCCCTGTGTGCTGGACATCCAGAGGGCTCTGATCCAGGACCGGCTGGAGGCGCCGTTCAACCCCGTCGACGAGGTCTGGCCCAACATCTACATCGCAGAGAAGTGAGTCGCGTCAAGATGATGAATATAAATATATGTGGATTTTTCTACAGCTGTAAGTCTTAATTCACCCTTCCACAAATTAAGGCCCCAAAAGGGGTCAAATCAGAGCAGAACATCTTAGATTCACAAAGTCAAATGTTGAACATATTGCATAAAAATGGATACCTTCCTCAGTCGTTTGTCCTGTTTTCCAGTTCAAATGTCTAAAGATTCTTTAGTTTATAATTAGAAGAACAAGTATGGTCGGTGCCTATAGTCTAGTGGGCAAGTGTGTGCCGACATACGGTGCCGTTGCACTATGGGTGTCCCGAGTTCGAATCCCAGCTCGAGGACCTTTCCCGATCCCGTCCCTCTGTCTCTCTCTCTCTCCCACTTCACTTCGTGTCTGCTCTCCACTGTCGTATCATAATAAAAAAAAAGGGAAAAACACCAAAAAAGACAAGTATCTGTCAGTGGGGAATGAAAACTCTAAGTTAATTTTTTTGGCCTCACTGGCAGATATTTGTTTTCATTTGAATCGATTTTTCAGAAAACTTCTCAAGTCATTTTGATTCTCCAGTAGATGTATTTTGATGATGAATCTTAAGACAGTTGCTTTTGAAAAAAAGACAAAAATACTGAGAAAGAACAGCACTTTCTTAAGTGTGATCAGAAAGTACAGTAACAGTTATTTCCATGTTCTTTACTTGTTCTTAAACAGTCTTGTATATTGTGTTATTTATTGTGAGTGAGCCGCTGTTCTGTGCCGCAGGTCGGTGGCGGTGAATAAAGCCCGTCTCAAACGCCTCGGCATCACTCACGTGCTGAACGCCGCTCACGGCACCGGCGTCTACACCGGCGAGGTGTTCTACCAGGGCATGAACATCACCTATATGGGCATCGAGGTGGACGATTTCGCAGACGCAGACATCTCTCCTCACTTCCGCACGTGTGCCGAGTTTATAGACGACGCTTTGCTGACACACAGAGGTGAGTTTAGAAAAGGCTCTCTTTAATAATTATTCTGTCAAGGGGAGAGTGAGCTTAACATGAATTCTTTTTCAACATATTTTTACTTAAGAGAAACTAAGGGTTTGGCATGTAAATAATACTTAAATAATGAGGGATTAGACTAAAAATCCGAACTTGTGAGCAACATGCTGCTCCTGTCATAGATAAACACACTGCAGATAGTGAATTAACTCAGCGGCCTGGACTCTGTCATGTCCCACTCGCTTATTTTTAGAGTTAGTGACACAGATAGACAGGAAGCCCTTCACAATCTGAATCAAGGAGAGCGTCAGAAAGTCAGATCACGCTGACATGTGCTAGCAGTGAAGAAAGCTCTAGTTATAGCGGTGAGAATTATTAGTCTAGCACTGCTTCTCTTCCATGTAGTCTTCTTTATCATGCCAAAAACATTCAGAGCAGAACAGCTCATTTTACATCATGTAAATTTGGTCTGACATCACAATCTAATTATTCCTGTCTAGTCATCATACTCTGATCCAGGGTCAGTGAACCCAGTGCTGCAGTTCAGAGCTCAACCACTAGAGGAGATGACACTGAAACCGAACGGTTCACCCAGAAATCATTTACTCACGCTCATGTCATTCCAAACCCGTATGACTTCTCCTGAACGCAAAAGAAGATACTTAGCAGAATGCTGGAGACCGACGGCCGCGGTCAACATTCACTTTCATTCATCTTTTTTAATACAGTGACACTGATTGACTGTAGACGTCACCATCAGCTCTCATTTTCCACAGAAGGAGGAAAGTCATACGAGTATGGAACAACAGTAGAGAGAGTTAAACGATGAGCCAGCTGGATTTTTGGACAAACTTCTTATTTATTTAGTTTTGAAATGGCATTTCAGAGTAAATATCGTAACTGCATTTTGGATCTAGATGTGGTTCAGAAGCTCCAAAGTTCTCTTCCCAGTTCTGACAGTAAGAGTTCATCTCCCCCTGTTCACCTCTGTGTCGGATCCCTCCAGATAGTGTCTGTTTTCAAAGTTTGCCCTGCCGTTCGTCTTGGTCTGTCTCCTCTTCATTCTGTTCCTGACATCAAGCTCCAGGAGAGAATTTATGAAGGCTTGGCTCATGTATATTAATTAGGTCATGATGTGGCTTGATAATCCAGAGCACTCAGTCACATGATTCATTAATCATTCAGAAAATTTGTTGGCTGCAGGCCCTTTGTGAGGAGGCGGGGACATCGTGTGGCATTTCAGTTCATGTGACAAATATGATGACGTTATGCTAATATGAAGAATTTTTTTATTCTCTTTCATGTAGGCAAGGTGCTCGTGGACTCCATGATGGGCGTGAGCCGCTCAGCGGTGCTTGTTGCTGCTTATCTCATGATCTTCCAGAACATGAGCATCATGGAGGCCCTGCTGGAGATCAGGAAGAAACGTGCCGTCAACCCCAACGAAGGGTTCATAAAGCAACTGCGCCAACTCAACGAGACTCTAATGGAGGAACGAGACGAAGACGACGACGAGACTCTCAGTCAGTGCTCTGTGATCGACGCCCGTGCTCGTCTCGACGAAGAGGAGAGCGTGTTCGGAGTCAAAGCCGAATCCATCATGGTGGACGAGGAGGAAGACGGCGGCAGTGTCATGAGCAGCGTCGCATCTTCTGCCGCCGCCGCGGCTCTGAAAGCAGGACTCCTCGGCGGCCCGAGCGAACCCGACGCGGCCGTGACCGCCGAGGACCCGTCGCTCCCCGGAAAAGACGGGGAAGATGAAGATGGGGATGTGGACAGCATGATAAGGGAGTGGCAGAAGCGCAACGAGAAGTACCAGAATGAGGACTGGTGGGAGGCCCAGCTGATGTGCGACGGGGACGGCGGCGAGTCTCTGATGGGCGACAGGAAGCGGCCGGCCGTGCGGCCGGAGGACCTGGAGAGCGTGACCAGCGAAGACGTGCGAATGGTGAAGGAACGCATCGGCCGTCGTCCCCGCCGTCCCGCTTCGGAAGCAGGCTCCACGACGAGCTGCAGCAGCTACTCCGATCTCTGGAAGCAGCGTCTGAAGGAGATCGAGGAGCAGGCCGCCGCACGATACCGACTCAAAGAGACCGACGAGGACAGCGAGGCGAGCCGGAAAAGAATCGACGACGATGTCGAGAGCATGCTGTCCGACAGCAGCTCCATGTACAACTTCTGCAAAAAGAACAAGGAAAATCTAACACCTCTGGAACGATGGAAGGTTAAGCGAATCCAGTTTGGATGGAACAAAAAAGAAGCGGCGGCGGAGAACGGAGAGAAGGCGGAGGCCGAGACCGAAGCTCGCGCTCCCTCGCTGGAGGACGTCAACTTAACGGCCTATCAGACCTGGAAGCTCAAACAGCAGAAGAAGCACGGTGGCGAAGAGAACAAGGACGAAATTCTGGAGATGAGTCGAGCCGAGGACCCGGCCACGATCAAGAAAAGACAGCGGCGAGAGGAGCTTCTGGAGCGCACGAGGAAAACGCTCGAGGAGAGCCAGTCGGTGTGCGGCTGGGAAACCGAGAGCGCTCTGAGCGGCAGCATCCCGCTGTCCGCTTTCTGTGCTGGAGCCTTTCCGTCCGCGAGCGCCGCCGGAGACGACGACGTGTCCGTGCTGAGCGGAAGGTCTTCCGTTCTTTCCGCTCGCGGTGCCCGAACACAGCCTCCCGTTCCCCAGGAGCTTCCCGCCGCGGTCGTCGGCCCTAACGGCGAGCCCATGGTAAACATCGCCAACATCCAAAACTGGATTGCCAGCGTGGTCAACGAGACTCTCGTGCAGAAGCAAGCTGAGATGATGATGGGAGCGAGTCTCGCCCCCTCCAGAGCGGGATCAGTGTTCAGTCTGGGTGCTGGACGCGGAGCAGACGATGACAGAGCCTCGACGCTGAGCGGATCCACGTCCTCAAGCGTGCTGTCCCGAAGCAGGGCCGAGTCCGTCCTGTCCGCGGGCGGCAGGGCTCAGTCCGTGCTGTCGGCCGGCGGTCGGGCCGAGTCCGTGCTTTCTGTCGGAGGAGCGTCCAACCTCTCCTCGGTGTCCGGGTCGGGCTCCCGGAGGAGCAAGATCACTACGACCAGCGTGCCGCTCTACAGCCTCTTCCAAGACCAGGTGAACCTTCACAAACTGGACACCATGGAGAAAGAAATCAAGTCTGACATGCGGGACAAGATGGCGTCCTACGAGGTGAAGAAGATTGCCGAGGACAACAAGCGCAGCACGTTATACAAGAAGAAAAAACCGAAGGAGGAGGAGGAGGAGGACGACGAAGCCGGGCACGGGAAGTCGAATGGATTCGACAATTTGTTAGCCCGTTCCTCTGAGAAACCCAAACCCAAAAGAGATTACGGCCGTTCGGGAATACTGAACCTTCCCGCTTCAGCCAGTAACCCCACCAGCAGCATTGATGAATGGCTCCAAAACGTCAGACCTCCTCAGAGCAAACCTAAACCCTACGACGGAGACGGCGAGCCGCCCCGCATGTCTCGGCCGTCGTACGAAGCGATCGAGGAACCTTCGGAGTTTGACTTCCCGAGCCGCAGGAGCTCAATTGCGGTAAATGACGACGAAGAGGAGGAATATCGCTTTGCCTCAAGGTTTTCGTCCAGGCAGCGGGCCGACGATGACATGGATTTGGGTCGAGATCCCAGTCCGGAGTTTAACTATCGATCTCGGAGGTCCCCGCCCACTTCGTATAGCGGCTCGGGTGAAGATGCGGGCTACGGAACCAGGAGGTCGTATGCAAGCTATGAGGAAGAGGAGAGAAGCAGTTACCAGAACTACTCGGCAAAGCAGAAATCTTCTCACGCCTCGCTATACGAGAACACTGAGACTGCGAGGACTGCTAAAGCAGCACAGGGAGACGAAGAAGATGAGGAAATATCTGCTTTTATTGCTCAGATCAAACAGAGGGCGAGAGCGCGGGTGGCGGAAGAGATGGAGGACGATGAAGTTCTTTCTGCGTGGAGGAAACAGGAGTCGACAAAGTCCAACGTTCACAATAAAAATTAATGCAAACGCTTCTGTTTCTGCCCCGAAACTAAAGATGTCATTATCTATGTAGATATAGAATATTATAGCAGTAATGATTCATTGTTTCATTTGTGTGAACTGACAGGCTTGCATTCATAAAGACAAAAGTGTTCAGTACGATGGAGCTCCAGTCTATACTGTATATGAACAAACAACCGTGTTACCCAAGAAGATACCATCACTGCATTCATGATAAAGTCAAATGTTTACAAAAGTGTCTTGTGTTCAGGCTTTATGACCAAGAAGAACCACACAGACCTTCCTGGTGCATGATGGGGAGTAAAGTTAAGAGCATATTTCTATCAGCTAATCCCAAAATATGTATAAAAAACTCTGGAGTAAAATAAAAGTTATTATAGTTAAATAAATTGGCCCAATAGTAATAATAATAATATATAGTGAAAAAATTATAGACACGCATCAATGTCTAGACCAAAAAACTAGGCTAAAAGTAAAATGATTATATAAAATGTAAAAATATATATATGCAAATAAATAAAACAATATTAAATAACTTACTAAATAATTTTATCACAGCAAAAAAGTAACAAAACTGTTCATCTTTGGTTTACTTGATATAAAATAATTATACTGACTCTGAGTAAGAGTTTTATTGTTTTTACCAACAAACAAACCAGCATTTGTGTAATTGGGCTTTTGTGGTAATTATTTACTTCAATATAAAATCTGTGACAACTAGCCCCGATCTATGTTTAAAATCTGGTAGACTGCAAAAATGATTTTCTTAATTAGAGTTGTTGTCTTGTTTTCTAGTATAAATATCTAAACATTCTTGAATCTAGATGCATTTACTTGACAAGTAAAATGACTTAAGATATTATGACTTGTTTTCTGAAAAAAAATTATCAAATGAAAACAAGCAAAAATGTCTGCCAATGGGGTAAGAAAAATAACCCTAATTCGAAGGCTAAACAAGATTATTTTTCTTGCCCCACTGGCAGATATTTTTGCTTGTTTTAAGCTAAAACTAACTTTTTTAGCTAAAACTAAATTTTTGATTTTTTTTTTTTTCTCAGAAAACAAGTGATAACATCTTAAGTCATTTTTACTTGTCAAGTAAATGCATCTTGATTCAAGAATTTGTAGATATTTATACTAGAAAACAAGACAAAAATAGCAAGTAAGAAAATCATTTTTGCAGTGGAGGCGGGGTTTGAGTGCTCAAGAAAACAAACAAACAGGAGAATCTGAAAATTAAACATTTTTTGAATTATGTGGTGGTTCTGAAGTTTTAGGTCAGTCAGGCAGAGGAGAGTGAGTGTGTGTGTGTGAGTGTGTGTGTGTTGTTGTAGCGGTAGGCGGGGTTTCACTCTCACACTAAATATTCAAAATGGCGGACAGAGGATCAACGACTCAAGATGAGCGCTCGACTGCAGGTAATTATTACATTTTACATATTCATATTCCCCATCCGCGTCGCGTAAACAAAGCCAAACACACGCGCCGACCGTCTACACACACAAGCGATCGCAGTGGCGAAGACGGTTTATTATTTTGGAGATGATTTGAGTCGGTGAGCAGCAGATGAGAGTTGTTTGTCCTGTACAAAACTCTCATCATTTGAAATGGCGCGCCTGCGTGCTGCATATTCACATAATCCCCGCTTTAGCACAGCGCACGGGTGAACTGGTGACGGCGGGTTAAAGCGCTCGGCTCGGGCGTGTTTTCCGCGCGGAGCTGATGTTTGTGAAGTGTTGTGAGTGTGAGTTAGCAGCCGTGCTATCAGCGCGCTTTGTGTCGTTCGGCCGCGACAGAAACTCAACGGCCGCTCATTTGCATATTCATGCGTTTGTTCAGCGGTAAACGCGCACGCGTGATGTTGAATAATAATTCAACACTTCAATCTGTGTCGTGGAGAACTAAAACAAAAGGAAAACTTCAGCCTGAGCTCCTGTTCTCGAGACCGACTGTTTGCCCCCAGGGCAACCTAAATACCCCGACTGCGTGTGTGCGCGCGTGTTGGGGGTGATGTTTATTTTATCCAACAGGTAATAAATGACACTCTCTGAAAAGTTTCCCTTTCTCAAAGGCGCCTGGCGTTGAATAATTCGCGGGTAAAGTGGCTCGGGAGGAACTACGTTAAAAACTGCAGGAGTGAAATTGCGGATTTGCATAACATCAGCCTGCTTGTTTAATGCTTTTCATTCTTGTGCATAATTTAAACGTCAGTTTCATTCCAGATGAGAGACGCGTCACACTATTTATTTATCGCGCGGATTAAATATACAGCGCTGCTCATGAATATTCATGAGTACAAACGCAGGGTTCATGAATGATTAATTTGTGAGCGCTAATGCGCGCTGTGTGATTTTGCTTTGGATGCTGAGTGCATGTGAGTTCTGTGGAGGATTTCACCTTGTTCTTCTTTCAGCTTCTCTTGTGTCTCTCGGGAACATTATATTTGCATTTATGCATTTAGCTCATTGCTGTTCCTATACAACATTCAGGGTGTTATCTGTATGTTTTATGTATATATATATATATATATATATATATATATATATATATATATATATATATATATATATATGCATAACAATTTGCCCCAGTTTTCCACACTATGATGATGATAGTGTAGTGTGGACTGTTGGCTGTTGATCTGGACTAGCCTTGGTCATTGGTAGTTCATATGTGAAAGTGTGGTTTTGCAGACTAGCGATGACTAGTTCTATATCTGTATTTAAACATAGCAATGTTTATTTATGGTTAATTTTTTTCTTCTCATGAAAAGATTCTTTAAAATAACAATATTTTGTATACTTTTTTGTCAGCTGTGATAGTAGTATACCAAACATTTAGGGGCTGTATATTTGTTTTGAATGATTTCCCAACATTTCCACATGGTCACATGCCTTCACTAAACAGCAATTAATACAATAATGGACGCTAATTTGATAATTAACCATGTTTTCTCACAAATATTTGATCTTGCGTATGAAAAGCTGTTTTGCTTGCTGGTCTTCACGTTAACATTTCTGTGAGTAACGGCGTTGTACTTGTGACATTTTATTTATGAGCTTCAATAATAAATTTCACCAAATGAAAAATGTCAATGTATTTTGTTAAGCATCTCGTCTGAATTTGTTTTAATTTAAAAATGACCCGTTATTAATGTCTTGCTCCATTTAGAGCGTGAGATGCTCGTGCTGCGGCTCCGTTCGTTCCAGTCACCTCGGTTTACTACAGTATCACACAACAGAATGAAACTGTTATTTGGTAACGTCAAATTGAATAAATAGTGTAAATGGCATAAAAAGATAAATCAGTGATGTAAAACCTAATTGGTCTCACAATAATATGGAAGGTTATGTCCGCCACGGGATAAAAAAATAAACAAAATAAAAAAGATAATTGAAACTTCTTATCTCAGAGATATAAACTCAGAATTAAAGATGTAAGCAAAAATGTAAACTTGGAATAAAAGTCAGGTTTCTGAGTTCATATCTTGCAGTATTTTTTTTTCTTTCTTTTTCCAGAAAAAGAGAGAAGAAATCGCAGTAACTTTTAATTTAATTTCTTTTTTTTTTTTTTTTAAATCACCACTGTAATATCACTAGTTTCATTGTGATGTTACTGTAGTGTCGCTGTAACATCAGTGTAGTTTCGTTGTAACATCACCGTAGTGTCATTGTAGCGTCTGAAGTTCCTGACTGACTCTGATCCGGTCGTGTATGAGAGCAGAGTTCAGTCTGGTTGCTATTATTACATTAAAGTCAGAATTGGAGCGCATGATTGGCAAACACAGGATGATGGCTTAATTAAAGCTGATGAATATTAATGAGTTCTTGAGGTCTAATAGAAAAGTTTGGGCTGCAGTTGAGTTGAAATGTTTCTGTTCTCTGAATACTTCATTTCTCCTGCGTTGTGCCTTATGCCACTTATCTGCTTTAAATTATGCAGCGCTGCGTTCAATAGTTTGAAAGGCTAATTAATTGCTTATTTAAAATTCTATTAATTAAAACATTTGCATAATGCATTGTGTGTCAGTTAGCTTACTGAAGCCCTCGCAGCGGCCGTATGTAAATGGTGTTTCTCTCAACTGTTTTCTTTTGAGTTGCAAAGATCCGTCCGTCTCTCTCTCCGTCTGTCTGTCTGAGTGGGGTCGTTGTCATGGCTACAGCTCGAGTTAAAGCCACATGACTGTGTTTGTGTGTAACAGTGCAGCAGATCTGCGCCGTAAACGTGTGAGTCTTTGATCGCTGCGGGTCGAGATGAAGAGCTTCCTTCACCGTAATCAAGTGTTGGTGTGAAACGTGCTCTTCACTGAGCTGCAGGACTGCTTACATAGCATGTAGTGGTTAGTTAGTAGTTGGTTCAGTAGGAGCACTGCTAGTAACAGTGAGCTCAGCAATCGTGGCGTGCGAGAAGGTGGGATCTACAGTGTGGTCTGACATGTCGCCAAGGCTGATGATATGTGACCCCGTACCGCAAAAAGTCTTAAGCAGCACGGGTGTATTTGTAGCATTAGCCAAAAATACATTGTATGGGTCGAAATTATTGATCTCTCTTTTATGCCAAAAATCATTAGGATATCAAATAAAGATGTTTTGTACATTTCCTGCCATAAACATATCAAAACTTAATTTTTGATTAGTAATATGCATTGCTAAGAACTTCATTTGGGCAACTTTAAAGGTGATTTTCTCAATATTTTAATTGTTTTTTTCAACCTCAGATTATAATTTTTCAAATAGTTGTATCTCGGACAATATTGTCCTATCCTAACAAACCTCACATCAGTGGAAAGCATTTATTCAGCTTTCAGATGATGTATAAATCTGGACTGATAAATGGGCCAATATTTTTTCCAGTTTGGTCGATATGTCAGAAGCGGGACTTTTATTTTGATGCCTCCTGTCTTTAGTAGTCTCGGTTTAACAGTAAAAATTATTGTTAAATTATTACACAGAACTTTAAACAAAGTTTGTAAACGTTATGTGAAAAGTATTATGCTTTAATTTTTGATTTGTGTATAAGTCTTTAGTTGTAGAAATGCTATAACAGAATCACTAGAATTAAGAAGTTGTCATCTAAATTATTATTATTATTATTATTATTATTTTATCAAGTTAAATTTTTTCAGCTTATTTTTCAAATATAATAAAACTATGAATATAATAAAAATATGAAGTTAATTTCAGCAATTGTTACGCATGCGTTTTTACTATCTCTAAATAAGTTGATATCGTGTATATCGGCCATTAAAAAAGTCTGTATCTGCCGATCACAGAAGAGAGACTGTCAAAGGGAAAACAAAGACAAAACTTGGACATTTTTGTCAATTTAGAAGTCCTGGCTGGGCAAAAGGGTATATTTGGTGACTGGAGATTCGATCAGGATCTTTTCCTTAAACCGCTGGAAGAACAGCGACCAGGTGAAGGGTGTGGTTGATCTCAGTCGGTGGGTGAGTTGAGGCTTCGTCATCCCTGCGCTTTGAGATGTTGTTTAGTACAAATGAGCTCGTCCAGTTTGACTCCGGGATGTTTTGAGACGCGGTCATTAGCGACACATTCTTTCATCGTAGCCGTGTTGCATGCTGGGAAGCCCCCCCCCACCCCCCCAGTAATTAAAACAGTCACACACGGCTGGTAATTGGCCTTGTCTCGCTTCTCCCTCGCTGTTGTGCTCGCCGTACCTCCGTCCTAAAAGCTATCCAATTAATATGCTAATGAGCTGATAAATATTTATGAAAAATGTTGAATTATGCAGAAAGCTTTCAGAGGTCCGTGTGAAATGAATTGCGTGCCGAACTTCAAAGCGGCGCTCTTCTAATGAGCGACGGGGTGTGAGATTTGCATACGGCTTTAATCAGCTGCATACTGATTAACTTTCATTATGGATGCGGCGCTCGCAGATGTAGTCTTTGTGTTTCGCTCGCCACCGAGCAAACAGCCGTCCTGCCGTTCGCCGTCGGATGCGTCGGAGTCGTTCGGTGTCGCCGATGCGCCGCTGCCGCCGTCGGTGATCGTCGAGTGTCGTCGCGCGGCTCGTTTCAGGTGCGCTTTGGGTTCGAGCGGCCGCTCGTGGACGCAGGTGAGTTTCTCGTGATCAGGTAAGGATGAACTGAGGCGGCCAGCGTTCGCTCTGTTCATTGGTCTCGTGTATCTGCTGTGAAACAGCTGGGAAGTTCTGCTAGTAAATGTCCTTTATAACTACAGGTCTGCTTTGATATTCTGTGTCTAATGTTGCAGCTCTGTCATCTAAGACTGGGTGGTTTAGTGAAAAATACATTCTTTTTTCATTTAAGATTTAAGATTTTGATTTGTTTTTTGAACGTTTAACTAGTCAACTTAAAACTCCAGCATTCTCTTTATTATCCTTCTGGTTATAAAAGGTTCTTCAAGTAAACAATTTCACTTCATAAATATCTTTGCAAAAAAGATGCATGTAATATGAAATCAAATACTGTTCTTAAAAGTATGCTGTATGTTCAGAAAAAAACTAAAACAAGAAAAATGTTAAATATTTCTGAGTCAGAACGTAGACGTCGAGACGACCAAACTCTTCCTCACTGTCAGTTTAACAGCAGCAGCAGCAGGTGATTATTAACAGTAAGTGACGACAGCAGCAGATCTCAGTCTGTTGGCATCGTCCAATATCGGACGTGCAGCAGTAATCCTGCACAGCTTTCTTCTTCTCCAGTGCTTTTCTATGTAAACGTGCTTGACGGATGCATTTGACTGTTGCGTTTCATCTCACTCATGAAACGTCGTCTAAAAACGTGGCGCTCGAGTTAAAGAACCTCAGCCGGCGTCTCGTAACTTTGCGTGTTCGTAGAGATGCGCATCGCCTCAAATGCTGGCACTGGCAAGTCTTCAGCCTGTTAAATAATGAAATTAATGTCATCACCCTACTGTCATCAGCAGGTTTAGTAAATGTCATCTAGTCGCCCTGGTCCTTCACACGTTTCCTCTCTGCACAGATTCCAGCGGCCGTCCAGCAGATCTGAGCAAAAGCAGCATGGAGAACGGAGGTGAGTGATGATCTGCAGATTCATGACATCTGTGTGTTTGTCCCCGATCGCACTGATCGACTCTCACGTGTTCATCCAGCAGCGGCGGCGGCTCAGGCCAACGGTCTGGACGGCCACAAAACAAACGGACAAGCGGCAGGTGCGATGAGCGGCGTTCAGGCGCAGGCGCTGCTCCAGCAGGTACGTGAAGCACGGTGGGATCTCACGCGTTTGCATGAATACGGCGGCGGCGTTTCCGTGGCAGCGGTGTTTGTTATCGCCGGCGGCGCTGCAGAGATCAGTGCGGCGCGTTAATTAAACGGCGCTTCTGTCGCTCGGAAACAGGTGGAGGAGAATATGCAAATCTATGCGGAATTTATACGCTCCGCATAATGAGTTTCAGTTAACGAGAGGAGCGTTTACGGTGAGCCGCTCGTTCGCTCCAGGATATAGAGCGTCGCATACAGACCCGTGAACTCCAGTCAGCTGCTGTGAAAAACGGCTTTGACGGGGGCAGTTCACCTACGAATGATAAATCTGTCATCATTTAATCCAGTTGTTCCAAACCTGTGCGAGTTTCTTCAGCTGAGCATGAAAGAAGATGTTTTGAAGAATGTGAGTAAATAAACAGTTTCTGGTCCCCACTGACTGTAATTCCTTTTTTGTACTGTGGAAGTCAGTGGGGACCAGAAACTGTTCGTTTGCCAGCGTTCTTCAGTAGATCTTCTGTTGCGTTTAACAAAAGAAACTCGCAGAGCTTTGGAACAACTTGAGTAAATGATGACAGATTTTCATTTTTGGTGAACTGTCCCTTTAAGAGACTATAAATAGTCATATAAGATGCATAGTTTTGGCAAAATATGTTAAATCTTATTATTCTTGAGGTTATGGACACAGCCTTTGATGCTGATATGGCAGAAAATAATAATTAAATATTAAGATTCACAATTTACAGTCAAGGTGTGAACTACTCAGATGAAGAGTATAAAACTGCTGATTTTGCATTTGAAGAGCATCACCTTCTAATATGAATCTCTCTCTCTCTCTCTCTCTCTCTCTCTCTCTCTCTCTCTCTCTCTCTCTCTCTCTCTCTCTCTCTCTCTGTCTGTCTGTCTGTGCAGTTGAGTTTGACTCCAGCGCAGCTGTTGCTGCAGCAGACGCAGGCGCAGCTCTTCGCCGCAGCCGTGCAGCAGTCGGCAGGTCAGCAGAGCAGCACCACTGCAGCCAATATCTCCGCCTCCGCGGCCACGCCCATCACGCTGTCCCAGCCCATTCAGATCGCGTCCGTAAGTGAATGACGTCTCACCGTCCAATCAGGTTCCAGGTTGCTGACACGCCCTCTAGCACCGCTGTCAGACCACGAACGTCTGGGAACGGCTGCTCATTTACAACCACACTTCGGTCCTAAAAACAGAATAATAGAGAGAAACTGTTTTTCTGACTCCCGCTTATGTTAGAAAGACACAGTACTTTTCAAACATTTTGGAGTCAAAGAAATGAATACTTCCATTCATAAGGGATTTCTATTTCAAATAAATTCTGTTCTTTTGAACGTTTTATTCATCTATGAATCCTGAAAAATAAAATGTATCGTAACAGCTTTCAACGGTTTTCAGCATTGCTAATAATCATAAATGTTTGTTGAGCAGCAAATCAGCATATTAGAATGATTTCTGAAGGATCATGTGACACTGAAGACTGGAGTAATGATGCTGAAAATTCAGCTGCGCATCACAGAAATAAATTACAGTTTAACAGATATTCACATAGAAAACGGCTGTTTTAAATGGTAATAATATTTCACATTGTTACTGTATTTTTGATCAAATAAATGCAGCCTTGATGAGCAGAAGACACTGGTGTGACTGTAGTATAGATATGTAACAGTAAGACATGTCAGTCGTGTTGTTGCGTCCGTCTCACTCTGTGTTTGTGTGTGTGCAGCAGCTGCAGCCGCAGGGTTTGAACCTGCAGCAGTTCGTGTTGGTTCAGCCGGGTCACTCCATCAGTCCTCAGATTCAGCCGCAGTTCATCATATCTCCGTCTCCTCAGGGTCAGACCGGTACGAGCGTCTCCTCTGTCCGCTGATGATGCCGCCGCTCCTCGTCTGCGTTTCTAACTCTGTGTCTGTGTGTCTCTCAGGTCTCCTGCAAGCTCAGAATCTCCTGGCTCAACTACCTCAAAGCCAAGCCAACCTCCTGCCGGCGCAGACCAGCATCGCTCTCACCACACAGGTCACGCACGCCTCGCACACGTTTAGACGCTCGTCCGTCGTTCTCGGCGCTTCCGTCCGTAGTGTTACGGCTCATCTCTGATCTGGGCCGCGTTCCCCCGAAGGCGACTGTGGTCGCAGGTTCCGTCGTTACAGTAGAGCTCAGAGGAACTTGAAACCGCGGCCCTGGTTGGTTTATTTCTCCGCTGAATGTTTTTAAGTCAAGAGACCGGAGACTCTGATGAAGACGGCTGTGATGCGGAAAACTTGGATGGAATCAAAGAATCCAGTTATAAAAAATAGAATTTACTGTATAATGCAGAATGTCTGAATTCTGGTTGAATAAATCAAAAGTAGAGCTGTACGCTTAAATGACAGCGCGGTCGAGTGTCTGTGAATGTTAACCTGCACAAAGACTGCTGTGTAACTCTGCATGTTGCCCATATCTCAGCAATAATAATAAGAGAAGCCTCATATATAATATAATCGTAATTAAAACTGTTTAAGGAATAATCACATTTTTTTCCCCTCCTTGTTTTAACAGTAAACCCCTGCTGTGCAGCACTTTGTCTGCCAAAAAATAAGAGTTTATTTTTAATTTGATAAAGAGAACAATTAAATTAATGTTTTATGGCTATTGATTACCAGAAAACTTAAAATGTTAAAAAAAAAAAAAAAAAAAAACATGAGTTATTTTTATCAATTTGATTGATTAGACATGCATTTTGGTTATTAAGATGTAATTAAACCATTAAAATGGAATCCAGAACATTTCAAAAAGTTTAAACACAAGTTAAAAATTTTAAAAGGTCAAAATAAAACAGAATTTGAAAAAAAAAGAAAAGCATTTCATGGAGCCCTAAAATGTGTTTTTTGTCAAACTTTTCATAGATTGTTGTTAAATTATATTTCATGATTTATGATTTCAGTTAATTACACATGAGTTTTGATTGCTAAAATCTAATTCAACTGCATTAAATTTAAATAGAATAAATGGAATGTGTAAAAAAAAAAAAAAAATTGAATTTGTGAGGAAAAAACATATTCCTGACGTTGCAGGCGGCCACACCGACGCGTAAGATCGCCGCCATGCCGGCTCCAGCGGCGGCCGCTCCGAAGCGCATCGACACGCCGTGCGTGGAGGAGGCCAGCGACCTCGAGGAGCTCGAGCAGTTCGCCAAGAACTTCAAGCAGAGACGCATCAAGCTGGGCTTCACTCAGGTGAGCCGCACTGAAATGGGTGTTTGGATTCCGTTTTTTTTTTTGCTTGTCTTTTGGATCCAAATAAAGACATAAAATGTGTGTTTGTCAGGGTGACGTGGGGCTGGCGATGGGCAAACTCTACGGAAACGACTTCAGTCAAACCACCATCTCCAGATTCGAGGCCTTGAACCTGAGCTTCAAGAACATGTGCAAACTCAAACCTCTGCTGGAGAAATGGCTGAACGACGCAGGTGAGAACAAACATCACACGCTAAACATTTATTTGTTGAACTGTTGTATAAAATCGATATTGCAAAAAAATTCT
The DNA here is from genome assembly GCA_036247105.1 of Cirrhinus mrigala. Lineage (NCBI taxonomy): Eukaryota > Metazoa > Chordata > Actinopteri > Cypriniformes > Cyprinidae > Cirrhinus > Cirrhinus mrigala. Next base: position 41,788,193 of record CM070007.1, on the reverse strand, counting down.
ATTGTGAATTACATGTTGGACTATTTTTTATTTTATTTTTTTGCCAGTTTACTTTCAAAATGTATTCAAAACAAATCTCACAAGAAGCTGCTGTTATAGTTGGGTATATAATAGTTATAGAAATAATTAATATTTTCTGTTTTCATTTTAGTTAAAGTTTTAGTAGTTTTTTTTTTTCTTTTCATTTTTTGTAGTTTTTGATTTAAAAATGTCTATGTAGTCGCTTAATATGAAAAGCTTTGCGAGTCGTCTGACACTGACAGACTGAAATCAACACACATGTACTGAAAATGACGTGTTTGTCAGTGTCTGCTTGAGAGTGAGTGTTTTCCGTGCGTTTGCTCAGAGAACATGTCTGCTGACTGCGTGGTGTCGAGTCCGAGCGAGATGTCTCCGGGTCTCTGTGAGAGTCTGAACCGGCGGCGTAAGAAGCGGACCAGCATCGAGACCAGCATCCGTCTGGCCTTAGAGAAGAGCTTCCTGGAGGTGAGCGCGAATCCCGACCGCCAGAGGGCAGCAGAGCTCGACGTTCACTGTCGCTCACCAGACGTACCGTCCCGCAGCCTGCTGCTGTGAATCACTCATTCACACTAACTCTGAACCACAGCAAAGATTTACTGCGTTTTTGTAAAATGACATGTAAAACTGCGAACAGCTGCATATGGCAACGGTTGCTAGGGTGTGATTGGTGATTGTTTTGGAGGCGGAGCCGTCTCACACCGCGCGTTTGTTTGCGATCTGCAGCAGAGTCAGAAGCCATCGTCGGAGGAGATCACGATGATCGCGGATCAGCTGAACATGGAGAAGGAGGTGGTGCGCGTCTGGTTCTGTAACCGCAGGCAGAAGGAGAAGCGGATCAATCCTCCCAGCAGCGGCGGCGGATCGCCCGGGTCGGCCATCAAAACCATCTACAGCAGCGCCACGGTGCGTCACTCCAGATCCCCAAACGCCACGGCCCACGTCACGCCGACACAAATAAAACCGCATCACCGCACGCCTCGCTGCCATTAGCAGAGTTTATTAAAGAAAAACAAAAAACTGAGGTTTAAGAGCCCTAAATATTATTACAAAAGAATGAATTACTTGAAGTACATGACGTGTAGTATGAAGTATGAAAGCAAAAGTGTTATTCTCCAGCTAAATAATAGTTGAAATGTTTTGTTTTATTTAGTAATAATCATAATAAAGAGTAATTATTATTTTGTAGTCACTGATATTTGTAGTGATGTTTTTATATTTTACAGTGTACAGTATTTTTTCCTATTTTGCTGAATAATTTTTAGTAGTAATAATCATAATGGTAATAATAGTTGTCTAGTCATTCATATTTTTTACATTACAGTGAAGTAAAATAAGAAATCTTTCACTGCAGAAAAAAAGTGCCAAATGACTGATTTTTGTTATTGTTATTACTAAATTAAACTACTGAAGATATGTTTAACAGTTTTATTTTAGTATTAATAATCATAATAAAAGTAGTAATAATTATTTTATCATATTATGATACATGGTAAAAAATAATTATTGTTTATATAAATTTTTATAATAAATTGTTATATAAATGTATTAATAATAATAATAAAGTAATTTTTATTTATTAAATTTTTTTGACCCCATGCGGCCCAACTGTAAATGTGTTTGTCTGAACGCTTCCTTTGATGCTGTGATCCTGCAGATGCAGCGAGTGTTTCTGCGTGTGAAGTGTTGTTATTGATTATTGATTACTGATGAGTGATTGTTTGTGTTCAGGTGTCCAGCGGCACGAACACGCTGACGGTCAGTCCTGTGGTTCCTCTGAACAGCAGCAGCATCTCTAACCTCACGCTCGGCGGTGCGTCTCTCCTGCAGTCTCGGCTTCGCCGTCCCGCATATTTAATGTGATCTCGTGAGTCATGTGACGCTCTCTCTCCGTGCTGTAGGCGGAGCTCTGGGTCAGGTGACGTCGAACACGCCGTCCGTCATCTCCGTGGCGCCCGCCATAGCCACGCCCGCTCCCGCCGTGACGTCGCCCTCGCTCGGCTCGTCCGCCACCGGCGTTAAACAGGAAGTGGCCGTGCATGCGGTTTCCACGGCGACGACGGCCACGCAGGGGGCGGGGCAGCTGCTGGTGACGGGGACGGGACTGGGCGGGGCTAATCTGACTACCGTCACGGGTTTGAACCCAACGATCATAACGCCGTCACAGCTGACGCAAGGGTGAGTGAAGCGGGTATTATGGGATGGAAATAGAAGAAAGGATATTTAGAAAGAAAACATCCAAAATACACTCTCTTTTCAATTTATATGCACGATATATTTTAATATATTTATTTTATATTTAAAGATTTTTATATATAATGGAATTTTCTTATACTTTATCTAATGTGCATTTTAAGTATTTAATATCATCGTTATTATTATTATTTATTTTTATTTTTTTTTTGATTTACCACAATTTTGTTGCACCTTATTTGCATGCTATCTATTTTTAGCTTTGAGATTTTGGGCTACTTTGCTCCATATAATGGAGCATCTTTCATCCAAAATCCACATATAAGTGTTTGTTTTATTGTGCTTTATTTATTTGCGTCTGTAGATTTCATTCTTTAAAGAGTTTTAAAGAGTTTTTTTTTTTTTTTTTTTAATCTTACAACACCAAACTTTAGTTTTATTCCTTTCTATATTCTGAAGGTTTGTTCATATTTTATTCACACTGATTTATTATTATTTTGTTATTATTATTTTACTCCTAAAAACATGGTGAAAATGCGCTTGTTTTCTGTCTGTTGGCAGTATTTTCTGATTTATGGAGTGATAAAGGGAGAAATCCAGAACCCCTCTGGAAAAACCTTTAATATGTCTGCAAAGTCAAACAAGAGTTTTGAATTTAGTTTTACCCAATGTTCAGATTTTACATTTTTAGAAATGTATGCAAATGAGTGCATATTTAATTAGTTAATGCATCATTTGCATATTTAAACAATAGTGTTAATGTCTTAAGCAGAAATGGAAGTTTGGGCTAAAGTGTTTATTTCAAAGTTACATTTTTGCTAAAAAATGGTAAAAAAAAGATTGTTTCTTCTTTGATTTTGGGGTAAATGTGAGCCAGACAGAGTTTTTTTTCTTCCACGTCAATCAGAGGATTCATCTGTCACATGACATGATGCCGTAAGCTCCGCCCACAGTCAGATCCGATCGGTCGTAGCGCTGATGATTGGGTGTGTGGCGGCCGGTGGTGTGACGTGTTCGTGTGCTTGTGTTTGTGCAGCGGGGCGCTGCTGAGTTTGTCTCCTGCTCTGGGAAACGCGCTGATGAACAACAACACGCTGGCCACCATCCAGGGTAAATACATCACCGCCCGGCTCTGATCTGACCAACGTGTCGATATATTGAGAGATTCTAAACGTTCTCATCATGCTTGTGTGCTGTCTGTTGTTCAGCTCTGGCGTCGGGCGGCGCTCTTCCTCTGACCTCCTTCGACGGAAACACCGGCCTGCTGTTCGCCAACGCCAGCGCGGGAAACTCCGCCCCCAGTCTGATGACCACGCCCCTCTTCCTCAACCCGTCCGGCCTCTCCCTGCTGCCGGCCAATCTGCTGTCGGCGGGCGGGGCCGGAGGCGGAGCTTTCAACCTGCAGCTGACGAGCGACGTGCAGCAGAGTCCCGTCGCCGCGACGACCAAGGGCGTGGGTGTGGCCGTGGCCTCGAAGGCGCAGTGAGCGCGTGCGGCTCCGCCCGGTCCCGCGCTGTTACCAAAAACGCTTCTGACCCGCGCCGTGCTTCCTGCGCCCGAACGCGGAGGGGAGACGGGCAGGACGGAACTTTATTTTTCGATCCGTTTCTTAGACTAACATCTAAATTAACCAAAAAATGTGACTCTTTCCGACTCTCGACGAGAGATTATTTCGCATCACAGAGTTTATACGGACTTTCTACGAGGCTTTCTGTTGTTTTTATTTGCGGCTCTGCGAAGCGGGCCGACCGTAGACGTTTTGAGATTTCTAACCAAAAGCGTTTGGGATGTTTTATGTTGCGTCGGGTGGAGGTTCCGTCACATGACTTTTTAAACTAGTACTCTAACTCGACATCACTTTATCAATACGGTTAGAAGGCTTTAATCTAGTAATAACGGGTGTCGGCGAGCGCCGCTCCCGCGAGAGATGCAAGCGGGCTTCGATTCTGAATCGAGTTCGTTCAACTGAATCTATTAAATCTGTGTGATTCACTCACGTCTGTCTGTCATATCGAACGTTTCTTTCCCGTGTTTCTGGCGATCTGGAGATTCTGCGGGGAAACCGTTCGTCCGGTCTGATGCCGCGGGATCGATTTTCCGTCAGACGGACGGAATCGCACGAGAAGCTGCGACCAAAGCCGGTCTCCGTTCGGTCGGACGGGGCGCGTAGCGAGCGCAGGGGTCAGAGGTCAGGAATCCCTCCAGCACTGATGCTAAAGCTGCTTCCTGTGACGCGCGGATCTTCGTCCGAAGACTCCGCTCTCTCATACTACTGTGTACAGACGCGCTTGCGCTTCACTTGTGTTTCTTTGCCAAAGCGAACGTCTTTTTAACTTCTGCTTTCATGACGCGTTTAACACTGACATCGTCTCGTTGTTTTTATCTGCTTTCTGACGGTCTGTGCTGGAAACGCGTGTGAAATTATCCGCAGTTTCAGTTCGTTTCTTCATTTCTGCGCGTGTACCGATGGACGCGATCTGTCGTCGTTTGTCTCGCGCCGTACGGTTTATCGTTGCGTCGCGTTTATCGAGTGCGAGCAGCGGCGCTTCGGTTTCATCTTTATCGGCTTTGTTTTCTGCAGGAATGAAAATGCAGATGAAAACCAAAGAGTCATGAGTGTCCGTCTTTGTGCCGCCCTCCGTTTAACACACACTATATACCAGGATTATATAGAAATATATGGAAAAAAAAACATAGTTTTATTTTGTGGCTCCCAAAGCAAAAAATCCTCTAAAGGATGAAAACCAAAGATTTCTCTCTTTCTCTTTGCCTTTCCCTTGATTTTTTTTTTTTTTGAATTAATTTGAAATCATGAACACATTCTAGACTTTATGATGCAGAGATCAGATGATGGATTTTCAGGTGGAATCTTGTTCATCTCAAGAGGCGCTTCTATATCAGACTCTGTGTGTGTGTGTGTGTGTGTGTGTGTGTGTGTGTGTGTGTGTGTGTTTCTCTACAGAATGTGTTTATGATACAGAAGGGCTGTTCACACACAAACACACCCTCTGTTCTTTCTGTTGTTCCTCTGCAGGTTTTCGTTGATTAATCGACTCTGGCGCTTCAGTTGTCGCGGTTTTCTGTAGAAATGGATTTGTGCGTTTGTCTGTATTTTTCTCAGACGATGAGTTTGTCACGTTGCCGTTGCTGTAGTTGCAGATTTCATTAAATGTTTTTCTCAGACTGTGCATCTGTACGATCTCCATCTCATTTTGATCAACAGTCGACTCGGGTTTCTTGATCAGATTTATTTACTGAAAACTTGAAGAAAAATCATTTTAATAAGCTGAAACGAAATGACACAAAACAGACAAAAGTAACAACAACAACCACCGAATAAAATACAGTGAAATTCTCAGTTTAAACAGAGTAAATGCAGTATTACACGACTAACATAAAATAATTAAAAAAAAAAGACTCATAGGAGATAATAAACCCAAATCAATGAACCTGCTGCATGTATTTCACCATGAAATCACAGATTGTACAGAATATCGCCGGTAACATGGTACAATAACATCTCATTTATCAACGTCAGTTAATTTAACAATGACTGATTTATTTTTACATCAACCTTTAAATAAAAATGTTTAGAAAAGTGCAATGTCTACTAAAGATGCTCACACTGCAGTAACTTGTGTTAACACAACTTTTGATTGTAAAACAAATTGGCAAATGTTAAGATTAATATTAACAGAACTATTCGATCAGCATTTTTCATTGTTAGTCGATGTTCACAAATGAAACCTTATCGTAAAATGCGACCAAACGACTCTTACGACTGACAAACGAGTGAATTATTAGTTGAATGTCATGATGTTTGGTTTTGTATGATTCTGCTGTACGTGTGTGACGAGTGAATTTTGAGCTCATTATGAAAGTCTGTCATTCACCAAGTGAAGAAACGCTGAACACGGTTACTGTAAAATGCTGAATAATCACTGGAGTCTGTAGGAAAAGGCCTGAAATGAAAAGCACGAGCGAATAAGGAGTAACGTGAGGATTGTGCTGGACTGTGATCCTGACGGCGTGTGTTTGGAGGATCGGCGTTCAGCGCGGCGGCGGGTGAATCTGCTGCATGTTCAGAGAATCGTACGTGTCTTTAGTCACGGAGCTCAAACCCTGAAACACACAAAAGCGTTCAACACGTCAGAACAACTCCAGTGAAGCAAATGGGACAGTGATGTGATGTGAAATGAGTCTGACCTGATAAACCTGATCAGGACGGCGGCGCTGCAGGAAAATCACACGTCACATTTAGTCTTTTAAAGAATCATTCGGATGAATCGATATGAGAATATACGACTGAATCAGTCACACTTACGCCTGCCTTCGTCTCGATCTCACGGTACGTCTCCTCAGTCTTTTTCTGCAGAGGCTGAAATAAAACAGCATAACCATCATCATCGTCGAGTTTTGTGGAATAAACACATTAAAAATAATTTGTTCAGTTTCAGCCAAATATGAAAATGTTTTAATTTTTCAAAACATTTTCCATCAATATAAACTTGTTGCCCAGTGTTTTTATATTATATTACATTCTTAGTTCCTTTAATTATATTATTTCATTCATAAAACTTCTCTGAATCCAACATTTTGTTTTTGTTTGACAGTGTCATTATTTGTTCCATTATTATTTTCCTAACAGATTATCAAAAAGTGTCAAAAAAAAAAAAAAAAAAGGATTCAGAGAGGTTTTAAAAACAAAATAATATAATGAAAGGAACTAATCTAAAAATATAATACAATATAATATAAAAAAAATACATAAAAATGTGATGATCTGTTAGGAAAAGAAATATTTAGGTATTTTTATATTATATTTTTAGATTCATATTTTCCTTCAATTATATGATTTAATTTATAAAATCTCTCTGAATCCAACATTTTTTTTGTTTGACACTGTCATTATTATTTTCATATTAACAGATCATCAAACTTTTGACAGTGTCAAATAAAAATATTCAGGGAGGATTCAGAGGTTTTAAAAATGAAATAATATAATGAAAGGAACTAATCTAAAAATATAATACAATATAATTAATATATAAAAAAAATACATAAAAATGTAATGATCTGTTAGGATTGTTTTATATTATATTATATTTTTAGATTCATTCCTTTTTCCATGAATATAAACTTGTTGCCCAGTGTTTAAATATATTGCATTTTTAGTTCCTTCAATTATATGATTTAATTTATAAAACTTCTCTGAATCCAACATTTTTTTTGTTTGTTTGACAGTGTCATTATTTGTTCCATTATTATTTTCTTAACAGATTATCAAAATTGCATCAAAAAGTGTCAAAAAAAAAAAAAAAAAGGATTCAGAGAGGTTTTAAAAATGAAATAATATAATGAAAGGAACTAATCTAAAAATATAATACAATATAATATAAAAAAAATACATAAAAATGTGATGATCTGTTAGGATTGTTTTATATTATATTATATTTTTAGATTCCTTTTTCCATCAATATAAACTTGTTACCCAGTGTTTAAATATAATATATTACATTTTTAGTTCCTTCAATTATATGATTTAATTTATAAAATCTCTCTGAATCCAACATTTTTTTTGTTTGACACTGTCATTATTATTTTCATATTAACAGATCATCAAAATTTTGACAGTGTCAAATGAAAATATTCAGGGAGGATTCAGAGAGGTTTTAAAAATGAAATAATATAATGAAAGGAGCTAATCTAAAAATATAATACAATATAATTAATATAAAAAAATGATGATCTGTTAGGAAAAGAAATATTTAGGTATTTTTATATTATATTTTTAGATTCATATTTTCCTTCAATTATATGATTTAATTTATAAAACCTCTCTGAATCCAACATTTTTTGTTTGTTTGACAGTGTCATTATTTGTTCCATTATTATTTTCTTAACAGATTATCAAAATTGCATCAAAAAGTGTCAAAAAAAAAAAAAAAAGGATTCAGAGAGGTTTTAAAAATGAAATAATATAATGAAAGGAGCTAATCTAAAAATATAATACAATATAATTAATATAAAAAAATGATGATCTGTTAGGAAAAGAAATATTTAGGTATTTTTATATTATATTTTTAGATTCATATTTTCCTTCAATTATATGATTTAATTTATAAAACTTCTCTGAATCCAACATTTTTTTTGCTTGACACTGTCATTATTATTTTCATATTAACAGATCATCAAAATTTTGACAGTGTCAAATGAAAATATTCAGGGAGGATTCAGAGGTTTTAAAAATGAAATAATATAATGAAAGGAACTAATCTAATAATATCATAGAATTAATATAAAAAGTACATGATCTGTTAGGAAAAGATTGATTTCTGATTCTGATGATATATTTCTAGAGTTCCTTTAACTATTTTTCATGTTTAAACCCTGCCTGAATCCAACAATCTTTGTATTCGACAATGTCATAAACTTGATGCTCTGTTAAGAGAAGAAACGTTTGTGTATTTTCCATAATAATATTTAACTGTTTCTTGTTCCCACTCAGTTATTCCACATTTACTGATATTTCGACCAAATCGAACACTTTGAATCTGTGTGTGTTCACACGGTGTCATTCATAAATGATGTTCGCGGGGCTGAAGGACGTCTCACACACACACACACACACAGACGCAACAGAAGAACCGTTTCTGGTTCCTCAGAGATCCTTTCAGTCGACAGCTCTCGAACCATTTTTTCCTTCGTGCGAAGAACATTTTACTGATCTGAAGAAGCTTTTGTCCAGTGGAGGTCTTCCGTCACACTGACAAACAAGCTTCTTTACTGGCATTGAAGAACCTTCAACATCTGTGGAGCGCTTCCATTCTGCAAAAGGTTCTTCAGAGGGTTATTAAAACACGCGTTCTTGACAACACAAAAGCAACAGTTGTTTTAAGGACTGCTGACTGAAAGGATCCGACGAAACTGAAGTCTGTTGATGTTGTGATGCATCCGCGCGTAACGTTCGGTCGGAGCTCGCGCTCATCTGACGCGGTTTGGCGCCGCAGGTGTTTCTGTGGTCACTGACGCGCTTCAGCTGGATGATTATTCTTCTCAGCGCTGCTAATGAACTTCCTTCCTGTGATGAAGAGGCTCTTACCGTGTAAGTGCTGTCGTCTCCTCGCCTGCGACCCTGTCAAACGAACAAACACACGCAGGTGATTGGCTGCTCCTGTCGGTCATGTGACGTGCGTCACGTGTCGTGCGATTCCTCACTCACCCCTCTGGTTCCTCCTTCTTCGGCCGTGCGCTGCTGCAGTACGTCGTACGCCGACTGGCCGCTCTTGTTAATGGGCTGAAAGACATCAAGAGCTCCGTTAACGTCTCTAATACTGCGATCGTGGGTTCATCGATCACGTCTGATCTGATTCTCACCTGATACAAAGGATCTTGATCCCCTTTGCTCTTCTTCTTGATGCACTGAAGGAAGAAACTTCATTAATGAACAGGGATTTTTCACAGCAATCACGTGTTTGATTCCTGGTGAACACACACCGATCGCACGCGTGTCTCAGATCACACACTACACACCTGCTCCGCCGTCCAGTGCTGACAGTAACTCAGTACATTGTAATATACATTCACGTAATATATATATTTCACAAACTTTTCTGACATCTGATCCTCTTTCACATTATATATTTACTTAAAGCACCCCTGAGATTTTAAAATAAATAATATTACATTTGCCGGTTCTCTGACGGCAGGGTTATGGTCACAGGACATGCAGGTAAACATAAAATATTTCATTTTTTTGATAGGTTTTTCATTTTAATTAAATTTAAAATGATTTTTTTTTTTTTTCCATTTTTATGACTGAATTCATTATTAGCTTTTCACTGAACTCATAAACCCCCTGCATTTCCTTCACAAACACCGGTTCGGGAAACCCTGACGTATTACATTTAATGCACAACAAACGGAATATATTTTATTACTCTTTGTGTTTTTATGTCAATATGGTAGAAGATTCTCCTATTTAAATCAATAAGATAAACAAGTTAGGTCAAAAGTAATCCAGTTATGTTAACCTAAAATGTGTAACATAATGGATTATGATACTAAGTACAATTTTTGTCATGTAATTTGGAATCAGTAATGAATTGCAATTTGCAAGTACTTTAACAAGTTCTTTGTGTGCATTTGTGTGTTTGTATTGCAATAATTAATCGCGATTAATTGCAGCCACTATATATATATATATATATATATATAAATGTGTGTGTGTGTGTGTGTGTGTACTGTGTATATTTATTAAGTATATATAAATACACACTCATGCATGTATATATTTAAGAAAAATGTTTTGTTTATATATTAAATGTATGTCTAATATTTCTATCAATAAAAATGTATACATGTAAATATTTTCTGAATATACACTGTATGTGTGTGTGTTTATATATACATATATATATACAGTACACACACACACATATATTATGTAAACAAAAACATTTATTCTGGATGCAATTAACTGTGATTAATCGGTGCGCAGCACATATATATATATATATATATACAGTGTATGTGTGTTTGGAAACTCATCTAGATTTGAGGAATCTCACATACATTAGATTACAAGTAACTGAAAAGTAATTGGAAAGTAGCCAGATGACATTGCCAAAAATGTGTGATATTTTGTAGTATCAGTCTGATTTTCTCACCCACATAATTAAGGATGTGACTGATGTGATTGTGCATGAAGAGTCAAACAAAACACACCTCACAATCACACGCTACTATACTACACACTATTCATGTCTATTTAAATACATAACTGCGGTATTTAGAGTAGTAGTATGCGATTTAAAATTCAACTTTAATTTGTATGGATTCATTAAGTGTATCATTGTTGAGATTTTCAGTGTGAACTCACTAAAACGCGCACTATTCTTGCTACAGACTGGCACACAGTGCGTGAGTGTGTGAAATGGGACGCAGCTCAGTGTGTGTGTGTGTGTGTGTGTGTGTGTGTGTGTGTGTGTGTTATGGACTCTCACTCGCTCGCGCACGAAGAAGGCAGTGATGATGATGCCGTACAGCAGCAGAATCCCGTCCAGGATGTAGCAGTACTGAGGGTCGTACACCGCCGATGCTGAAAAACACAAGAACAGCAGAGTATCAGTGAGTGAGTCACACATCAGTGCATTCAACATTACATTCAGCAGAACACACACACGCACACACACACACACACGTTTGACTATATGAGTGAGGACACTGCATTGACTTCTATAGACTGATTACTTTTGTGCTCTTTTTAGAGCTGCTCTACAGCAAAACTGAACTTTGTTTGCATCACTGACACACTGTTTCACTGCTCGTCACGGTAAAACTGCTTTGGCTCAATCTCTGTTGCATAAAGCAATTGGAAATTAGTCAGATGACACTGCCTAAAACGTGTAATATAACAGACAGTTTGTAGGTAATCTACCAGCAAAGCTGACTTGATCATGACATTTGATCCTAACAAGTTTAGTTAAACCAGTGCACACACACACACACACACGCATGCGCTCTCATGTGAAGTGTTTGTGGTGTGTGTGCGCCTCGAGTGTTTCTAGTTCAGCGGTTTGTTCAGCTGCTCTAACTGACTAACTGTGTGTGTGTGTGTGTGTGTGTGTGCGCGAGATAAAGAGGGAGGAACACATGAGATCGTTAAACGCACACACATAATTGGTGTGAAGTGTGTAAATGTACAGCACAAGCCGATGAAAGGCGTCTCTGTGTGTGAAAATCCATCAGAAATGTGCTGCACGTTTGATTTACACAGAATATTAAATCATATTAACGCAGCAGCTTAAAATCATCATCAACCAAGCAGACGTTCATCCACTGAACTAGATAAACCGGCATCTGTTGAACCACTCAAACTAATAAAGTCGTTAAACATGTGACCTTTGACCTCTGAGACCCCTGACTGACACACAAGAACACAGACAGCATTTTCTATGGAACTGAATGTATAAACCTAATTTTAATTTTGTTATTGATCATCAATGCTATTTCAAATAATTATCACGTAGGAATCATAACTGAACTTTAAACTAATTTCATATATTTATAATAAATATAATATTAATATTACATTCATTTTATTTGACTAATAAGAGTCAAGATACTGCAAAAATACATCAGAATATTTCAGTAAAATATTTAAAAATGTTTAAAACCTTGAGAACATCAGATCCTAAAGCAGAATCTGAAACGTCACGGAATCAACACAGAAGAGGATCCACAAACATCTGATCTGTGTTCAGAAGCTGCTGTTCTTGCTCTCTTGATCAGTATTCATTGTTTCATAGTTAGACTCTTGAAAATAAAGCTTCCGAAAGGCTCCTCACATTTTGTTTCACCAGAGAACCTTTTCATTCTTAAAGTGAAGAACATTTTAATACTCTGAAGTGTTTGTTTGTGAACGGTAAGGTTTGATGGGTGTTAAAGGCTCTTCACCGCTGCCAGCAGAGAAGCTGCGTGATTGTGGATGAGCGAACGGTTCTGTAGAGGTTTGTTGATCTGTGGGCCGGTTGTTAAAACAAACAAGTTAACCAGTCAGCTCATTTTTTTTTTTTCTTTAAGTCTGGTCATAAAAATGTCAATTAGTCCAAGTTGAATCCAAAAAGCGAGAGCGATTACCCTTGGCTAACTGCTGGCTGGTCAGACTAGTTCTTATGCAGCTGGTTTGAGTTTATGTAACTGCCTCCAGATGCTGATGTTCTCCTGTGAGCTTGAAGCTGGTCTGAATGTGGGCTGATCTGAACTTCCTCTCCCACACCGCAGGCGCTCACTGCTGCGGTTAACATCACCTGTAGAGACGGACGCCTCAAACGGGTCATCGGCCTTCAAACGGGTCAAACGCAAACCTCACGCCTGACTTCACAAGTCCTGCCGGTCCTTGATCGTCACAAGAGCTTCACTCGACTCTACTTCAGGAGTCGCGCTTCACTTCGGTGCATTTCAACTGAATACTTAACATTTCTGAAGAGCAAACAACAGAACATTTCACTCCTTACGACTTTATTTCTAAGTGCTTTCGCAGTGTTTCGGGGTTTGATGATCAGTCATTATAATCTAATAGGCTTTACAGGTTATTTATCAGATCAAAAGGCTTCAGCTGTAAGCAACAGTTACAGCACTGCTAAAAATACAATTCAAAGAATACATGAGGAAACAGATAAGCTGTAAAAATAATAAGGCAAAAATAGCAGATGTTCTTAGTTTGAGAGGTGCATCTGTAGAAGTCAATTTGGCTTTTGATTTCGCATGGGGACGAAACTGTCCACTACATCACTCATCACCATACAATTCTAAATAATCGTAAAAAATCTGCGGAATTTAGTTTTAGCACTGCCCTTGCCTTAAACGGTATAAATGGTATGACAGCAACATTTAAAGTTTTACCAGTTTAACTAAAATTTACAGTAAAAAAGATGTTAATGTATCAACCTACTGAAGCGCTAATATCTGTTTTATAGCTTTATAACACAATGACAGCTTTTGCACAATCTGAGGAGGAAAATATTAATATATAGACGGTGCTCAGTGTCGTTCACTCAAACACTAAACGGCATCATGAAAACAAACCCGATAATGCAATAAACTTTGATTTAACAACATCAGATGTTGAGATCAAACTCTAATGTACACAACCAATGAGGAAAAAAACTAAGAAGAAACAGTTGTTTCAATTTAAAAAAAAAAAAAAACATCAAATGTGAAGCGTCATGCAGGGAATTCTGGAGATGTACATTTACGGTCTTTCACTGTAAATTATACAAAAGCTATTTTTCACTTCCAAAAAAAAAAAAAATAAACAAATAAATCACAAATTGTAACAGTATTCATAGTTACAAAGAACAGTGTTAAGTTTTCTTCAGTGAGAACTGATCTTAATTACTATTTTGATAACCATCATCTCATTTTTTATTAAATGTGATAAATCTTGAAAACAGTGTTTGTTGTTTAAATGAGCATAAAAAAAATAGTAAATGTTCACTGATGTTCTTACAATGCTATTACCATTACATACTCATTTACAGTTGGCGCTGTCACTCGATGAATATTTAAGCAAATGAACAAACGGCACGATATGCTGATTAATCTAATGAATCTAATGAATACGCAATTAACTGCGTATCAATGCAAATCAGTGCCTCAAATAAACGAGTGAAGGACGTCCGTATTAGTCAGTGTTTAACTCTAGTTGTCTAGGTCAGTGTTTGAGAGGTGATTCAGGGTTTGTTGAGTGTTTTCGTCTCAGTGTTTAGGGCCGTTCACTGACGTGTGTTTCACTCTTCTGCTTTATAGATGTAGTTCTGTACAAACATTTGTGATCTGTTGCATTTTCTTTAGTTTTCTGTGTATTTCTATATAAAGACGATTACACCATCAGTCCATTCAGTTGAATGATTTGAGAAAATGATTCGGGATGATTCATCAGGAATCACGTTGCTCTTGTTTTCATTCAGGTTACTTTTCTAATACTTGAGTTCAATTTGCTCTTTTTTTTTTTTTAACCTGTACTCAAGTATATTTATGGTCACACAACTGGACTAGAATTTCCGCTCAGGATTCATACCTTGACTTCAGTATACTGGAGAACCGCATGCGTGAGAACAGATACAGCAGAAACACAGTAAAACACTGACGGTCCACACGATTCACTGCTCACGACGACAAACTAAATGTTCTATCTGTGTTCTTCTGTTCTACTTTTATTTGTAACCCTAAAACGGTTAAAACAGGTTCAGTTCTGTTCTTTTGTCACAGTACTGCAATAAAATGTAAATACACACATTAAATATAATGTTAGCTTAAGATTAAAAATGTAAATAGTGAGGGCAGGATGGGTAACAGATTATGTGTGAATGAAGCGATTCTTCGATTTACCGGATGTGAAACAAATGATGTTTGATCCACTTAATTGTTAATATAATCAAACCGGTCGACAGCGACTCGAACACTACAATATGTGTAAAAACTGGAAAACAGACTGTGATTATTTACTTGTAGGTATGTCTTGATTATTCATTTCCTAATTAAAAAAAATATAGAAAATGACCGTTCGGGGTCAGTTCGATTTTTTTAAAAATGAAATGAATACTTTTATTCATCAGTGACGCATTAATCAAAAGTGCCAGCAAAGACATTTATGATGTTTCAATAGATTTCTGTTGCAAATAAATGCTGTTCTTTTGAACTTTCTATTCATCTGTGAATCCTGAAAAATAAAGTGTGTGACGGTTTCTACAAAAATATCGTGCAGCACAGCTGCTTTCGACACTGATGACGATAATCATAAATGTTTGTCGAGCAGCAAATCAGCATATTAGAATGATTTCTGAAGGATCATGTGACACTGAAGACTGGAGTAATGATGCTGAAAATTCAGCTGCGCATCACAGAAATAAATTACATTTTAACAGATATTCACATAGAAAACAGCTGCTTGAAATGATAATATATTTTACAATATCGCTGTTTTTACTCAAAAACAAAAAATCTTTCAGAACTCAAACCTCAGAAGGGTATGAGTCTGTGTGTTTATATTAATACAGGTGAATGAAGGCGTGATGTGACATGTTCGTGTAAATGTGTCGCGCTAGTTCTGGCAGACGAGCGAGTTCTACGGTAATCAGCATCTGTCAGGTGTGACATATTTGAGATCACAGAATAAAAACACTCGAGCGTCACGACAGCGGCATTTCAGCATTTCACGTGAGCGACTGAATTTTACAGCGTGTTCCTTGAAATGATGTTTTTCGAGCTGTATTTTCCACCCTGTTTTGTCATTTCATTCAGTGATCGATTAAAGAGAGACTGACTGTAAACGAAGCTCATTTCGCCCACTGAATCAAGAGACTTTCCACAACATCAGCAGCGTCTGATCAAAAACAACCTTCATCTCAAAAACAGAGACGTCTCTGAACACACTTGAAATTAAGCAAACGTCTGCAAAAGTAGAACTGAAGATTCTTCGAGACGCTCACGATCTGACGATCTGTAATATCTAAATCTAATGTTAATAGTTGTGCTGATAATATGTTTGAATTTAGAATGATTCTCCAAAACCACAAATAAGAATCTAAAACATGTGAAGTCGTGTTCTGAAAGCATCAGATAAGAGTTTAGAATTAAATTCAGCAGCTATTTATAGTAGAAAACACCAAACGCTGCATCTCTGCGTTTCATCTTTCATCTGTGTTTGTGGAAAATCATGAATGGCTCAGGAAGCTCATCTCACTCAGCATCATGACACGACTGGAGCGTGTTAGTGACAAACACTGCCGTTCACGAGCGTCAGTGGAAACTGTGAATCCAGAGCCAATCTGAACTGAGATCAGCAGAATCTCCAGAGTTTCCACTCAAACTCGCTGCTTTACTGGAGATTCACACGGACCGAATCGGCGACTGAATCGGTTCACTGTCACGCCACACTCCACTTCTGTTCGTCACAAAACCCCATAAACCTCCAGTTTCGGCTCTAAAGCTAAACCCTGTTTAAACACAGTTAATGTGTAAAACCGCTTTATAAAACAGAAGCAGGTTTTTTTAGGGTTTATTCTACATTCTGTGCTCAAACCAAAACTCATGATGTTTGCAGAAGCAGAAGTTTGTTCTGATGTTTCAGCATTTCTAATAAACGATAAACACTCAAATCAGCAAAATCTGATCGCAGTGAAATCTTTCATTTAACTGAAGTTCACTGACGCCGTTATATAATTTTCAAATCATTGTTATTTGCGCGGCGCTTTTTACACAAACCGCGTTTCAAAGCAGTTTTAGATTCAGTCCAGAGTTTCTAATCTTTCTAATTTTATTAGTGGTTATGAAATGTACAAAATCACAACAAATAAAACTGTGAGTCTGTGGAGAGATTTTCACTCGTGTTCTGGATTAAATGCTTGTTGGATTACAGAAATGTGGCTTGTTTGGTAAAAACTGGAGAATTAAAAAAAAAAAAAAAAAAAAAAATTTGACGAATCTGACGCATTTCTTTAAAATTGGCATTTCTTTCTGGCTACTTTGTATAGGTTTCTATGTAAGTACTGGTACTTCTGATTGGAAGTAAAAGTATTTGATGGATGTATAATATGTGTCAAGAGCATTCACTCACTATCATTATCTCATTTTTGACCGAGATGGCTTTTAGCATATATTTGATGATATATTTTCATATATTTTACTATTTTTTGCACTGTTCTGTTGATGTATTGTTCAATTCACATCAGATAAATAAACATTAAACGTGGAGAATAAATCAACTTTTTTTAAAACGCCTATTTCAGCAGAAAGACAGTCTTCATAGCGAGAACAAAGAGAGTAACAGCAGTCAAACAACAACAAAACAATATATAAGACATTTACGATTATTACAAGACAAAGAAAATATTTAAACACATTCCGGTGATACTTTTTAAAAACATCATTTAACGTTATTATTATTAAAATCAAAATGTGATCATTTGTCAGTTTAACGTTGACAGCATTGACTGTATTTTCATATTTTTGTTCCTCGATTCCATATAAACACATTTTAAAAAAATAATCCTGAATAACAATTCAATCTGAATCGCTTGAAACATTCAATATGGAGCGAAAGGAAGACCAACGGACGCGGCCCGAGAGCAAAACCCGACGCTGGCGATCTCAGCAGTGGACGCCGTTTGTGTTCAGGAGGCCAAAGGTCAAGCGCCGAATTCATCTAAAACGAGTTTCTGAGCTGATTTTCTCAAAGGATTTTAAAATCAACACACAGGCAGGAGGAAACGCTCGACTCCACAGAAACCTCGATAAGATGGCGGCCTTCCCTCGACTCCTGCAGCGGACGCGTCTGATCTCTGATCGTCTCAACAGACACAAACGCAGACTCTTACCTGACGCAGGTGTGACGGACAGCAGGACGACCACAGCCGACGCTCCTCTCAGCACCATCGTTACCCCTCTGTCTGTCTGTCTGTCTGACGGGCCACAGGTTCGAGACGCGCGCGTGTGCGAGTGTGTGCTTGACGCTCGAGATCTGGTCTTTGACAGGAAGCTCCACCTGTCATAGACTCAACCCACCTACTGAAATACAGACACACACACACGGCCTACTCACTCTCACAGGAAGATAAGAGCGATTAACAAACGAGAGATGAACGATCCAATCAGAGATCAGCTCTTTATTTCACTGCATTATAACAACCAGATACTTATTAAAATATACATCAGCGTTAGAAAAATAATCACTCTGAGTAAAGAAAGTTTGACTGGCGTCCGCGATTTCAGACATCAGATGTGCGTAAGAACAGATCGACTATAAAACACAAGCAAAATGAGCAAAAACAGCGGTGCGATTCATATTTCCTGCTGCAGAGGTCAAAGGTCAAGGGTCAGTCGCTGAAGGACATCAAATTAAACACTGGATCGCACGTGAATCTCACGAGACTTTCTTAAGATTTAAATCAAGATGTCGCGCTGCATTTGCATTCATTGTGAATCTGCAAACGGTCGAATGGAACAGCCTGTGCAAACTGCAAAAATCATTCTGAAGCATTTTACAAAATGCTTACGAAAAATGTAGTAACTAGATTTCCACATCATGTTCTGGACAAATGAACAACACGTGATTAATACGTCACACACGATTCAAACAGCATCAACCTGAGAAACATTCATCAATCCGAGCCTCTTCTTAAACGCTCCACCAGTGATTCTGATCCACTTCACCAAGATCACTGCGTGTCACTTCCTGTAGAGAGAGAGACACACACACACACACAGAGGTCACGTGACATTCAGCACAGCGTCTGCTTCTGACTGATAACGGTTGCCCTCAGAGCTGACACGTTACATACGAACAACATATTAATATACTCGGTATGATGTTGCTGGTGATCTAAGACTAAAACCAATGACGTTTAACAGCGACTCTCATTTCACTTCAGCAGCAACTTCATCTGAACTGGTTCACTGAATCAATTCAAAACTGATTCAGTGAATTGTTCACTCAGAAATGTCCAGTCTGCCCAATCTACTTCAAATGATTTAGTGCCAAAAAAATAAATAAATAAAAGTATTTTACTGTATTTTACTTGAAATGAAGCCTCATCTGATCAACCGTTTAACCATCATGTTGTGTTCTGGTCATTTTACTGCTAGTTGAATACAAGTTAATGTTATTGCATCAGACTAAAACTGACTACAATAATAACTTCACAAAAAACTCTGATCATTTTTGTAGTTTATTATTCTTTTCCACTTTTGTTACATTTTGTTTTTCTTTCAGTCTGTGCAGGTTTTGTTTCTTTTTGGAACTGACTGATCATTAATCTAAGCTTATGCATGAGCTCAAATCAATGAGAGCCATGATCACTCAGCTCCAGAAAGAAACAAAAAAACCTGTGCTGATTGACAGAAAACAAGCTGACAAAAAAAATAATTCCAATATTTGGTGACAACATAGCAGAAAGAGAGATTTACAAGCTATTTTATAAAAGGCCAAGAACGGCAAATGAGCTAAAGGATTTTCAGCAGAAAGATAAATGTGATCCTGGGCCACAAAACCAGTCTTAAGTATCACAGGTATATTCGTAGCAATAGCCAACAATACATTGTATGGATCAAAATTATCGATATTTCTTTTATGTTAAAAATCATTAGGATATTAAGTAAAGATCATGTTCCATGAAGATATTTTGTACATTTCCTACTGTAAATATGTCAAAACATAATTTTTGATTAGTAATATGCATTGCTAAGAACTTCATTTGGACAACTTTAAAGGCGACTTTCTCATTATTTTATTTTTTTTTTTTTCACCAACAGATTCCAGATTTTCTAATAGTTGCATCTCTGCCAAATATTGTCCTGTCCTAACAAACCACACATCAATGGAAAGATTTTTTTATTCAGCTGACCCTTATGACTGCTTTTGTGGTCCAGGGTCACACATACAGTGTGATTTTAATGAAATATAAATGAATCATAGAAGTGAATCATATAAGCGAAGCCTGATCACGTCTGTCGGACTCACCGTGTTTCCGGTACGGAGTGGCTCGGTAATAATCCTCCGGCGTCACGGTTTTCACGCCACCGAAGTAATCGAGCACCCAGACCTGCGTCATGTTCATCTTGGCGAAGAACCAGTTGTGGTCGGTGGGCCAGTCGATCATCTCCGGATGTCTGCTGAAGAGAGCGGCTTTGGCCACCGACGCCTCGCTGCCGTTCACCTGCACAACAGATTCATCGTCACTGATTCACATCGATTCTGCTGAATTCGGATCAGGAGATCAGCGCCGCCGTACCTCCATGACGGAGCCGGACAGGATGATGTGGGCGCACAGCGGACTCTGAGGATCGAATCCATGATTCTTACAGTAGCTGGTCTGAGCCAGAGACACGGACAGAGACGCCTGCGGATTCACCTGTCACACACACACACAGATCATCATTCATGTTTTTAACTTCAACCGTTCAGTTCTGCTGGATGCTGATAAACTGAAATCGCTGCGTCGAGTCCTGATAGTCGTGTGCTGAATCATGCTCATGTCACACTTATAAAACCACATCAGCGTTACATATTCATAGAAAAAAATACTTTATATTAAATAATCATATAAAAAATATTTAACATAAAAAAAACATTTTTTTAATAATTAATATTTTTGTCAATTTACATATTTGCATTTTATCTATTTATTTCATATATATATATATATATATATATATATATATATATTACAATTCATGTAATTGTATTACACTGTATCTATTTACGTTTTATCTGTTTTTTAAGCGATTCAAGTATTTTTTCGAATAATAAAAAACCAAATCCAAAATCCCCTCGGGGAAAACCCTACTAATATATCACCAAAAATCAAATAAGAATTCCGAAGCTGGCTTTACACAATGTTTGGATTTCTGTTCTGGAATGTATGCAAATGAGTGTTAGTTCGGTAAAAGCACGGTGAATGATCGTTAGGGTTCTGTAGCTCGTGTACTGAGTATCTGAGCTCGCGTAAGTCTTTGTATTGATTATCGGTCAGTATTGATCCGCACCTGCAGGTCCTGCACAGAGATCTCCAAGTGTGTGAGGTACATGTACGGGGTTCCGGTTCCGTTGCCCACGGGCCCGTCGCTGATGGAGAAGGCGTTGGAGAACGGCTGTCCTTTTACCGGATCGTGAGTGGAGATCGTCGCCATCGAAGCCCAGTCGCACTTATTGACCACGAACCGGGCCATCCGAGCGACCTCCTCATGCGGCGGGACCGACAGCGGCTCACCGAGAGCGGCGACGAGCGCGACACACACCGCGAGCAGAGCGCGATTCATCACTGACCGACCACCGGACACTACCGAATCAAACCAGCCACCGATCACTGCAAACAACCGAGCACAAACGAGTCAGAACTGATCACCGTGAACACTGAACACAGATGACTCATTCGATCGCAGAGTCATGACTCCTGACACTACTGAATCATTTGAGCACAGAGTCACTGATCACCGTGAACACTGAACACAAATGATTCATTTGATCGCACACGCGATTCATTCGATCGCACGAGTCAAGAGGGAACTCCACAACAAATGGTCACATGATCAAAACAGTTCTCATGTGACCTCAAAACGCAGTTACAGAAAACTCCAAACCACAAACAAGTTACTAAACCTGTGAAAGAAATCGTGATTAAAGAATAATTGAACCACCTTTCTATTCTACTCATGTTTTAATAACTTCCTAAAACTAGGAACTAGGAATTAAGCATTACAGACATGATGTAAAGCTTTGTCGAAACACATTATAATTTGTAACTTTTTATAATTTTGACTTAACCTAACCCTTTAAAAAATAATAAAATATAACTTTATGTTGCCCACATCAAATTGAAGACACTGAAATGGATATTGTCATTTAGATTTAAAATATTAGCGATATAAACAAGCTTATAAGTAAATAGCTGCCTTTTTCAAATGACTATTCCACAATTAATCAAAAATAAAAATGATTAAAACATTAAAACGTATTGAAATGCGCTCATAAACACTCTAATTGATCATTTACAAAATAATGAAATCAGCTGATTGGCCACCAGCTCATCAGCACAGCTGAAGTTCAGTGAAACTCAATTAAGCTTTAGTATAAAACACAAGACTCTTCGATGGAAGTTAAACAGCTTCGTGGTTTGTTCACTAGTTGTGTTTAATCAGGTGAGTTTTATTATTACAGTAAAATTTTGATAACTTAAACTAGACTTTACATTTAACTTTAATTTTTAATAGTTTTTTTGTTTTGTTTTGTTTTTAATATAGTTTATTTATTTGCACTTTTTAATTATTTGTTAATGTCATGTTTTCTTCAGTTCCTTGATCGCACTCTGCTTTTGATTAGCTTTGGGCAGATAACAATGTAACCATGTATCATGTAATCTTAGTGTAATAATATAACAATGCGTTTGTATATTTTTAAAAAAAAAAAAAAAAAAAAAAAAATTTTCTCCTTTAATTTCTTTCCTTTTTCCTCACTCTCTTCACCCCTAGAGTTCTTAATCTCCATCATGTCTGGTCGCGGTAAGAAAATCGTCGCTGCCCCGAAAAGCAAGACGTCCGTGTCGCGCTCGGCCCGCGCGGGTCTGCAGTTCCCGGTGGGTCGCATCGCGCGTCTCCTGCGGAAGGGCAACTACGCGGCGAGAATCGGCTCCGGGGCGGCGGTGTACCTGACGGCGATCATCGAGTACCTGTGCGCGGAGGTGCTGGAGCTGGCGGGCAACGCGAGCCGCGACAACAAGAAGCTGCGCATCGCGCCGCGTCACATCCAGTTGGCGGTGCGGAACGACGAGGAGCTGAACACGCTGCTGGGCGGCGTCACGATCTCTGAGGGCGGCGTGCTGCCCAACATCCAGGCGCAGCTGCTCCCGAAAAAGACGAAAGGCCCGCGGGACCCGGCGAACACCAGCAAAGAGGTCCAGTCGCAGGACTTCTGATGCTCGGACTCTGATTCTTGCACTTGACTTGACTGACTTTTAACTTAATAAATCTGGATTTTTTTTCTTAATTCTGCCTGGTTCTGGTGTGGTGTGTGTTTGGTGGGTGTGTGTGTTTTTTTTTTTTTTTTTTTTTTTTTTTTTTTTTTTAAGAATTTGTCTCGTTTAACTTTAATCAGAAGTTCTTCTGAAGTCCCACGTGAAATCTAAACTAGCCTCATCTTGGTCTGGTCTGTGGCTTTTTAGGTCTTTTTATGTTTGTGGCCTTCAAAGATGAACTCTGAGCAGACACTCAACATTCAAGCTTGTGCAACATCACATTTCTGTGGCCAAAATAACTTCTGTTGAACAGTGAAGCTCTTTGAACTATATTAGTAATATAAACTCAGCCTTCCTGTACCAAAATATACTTCAAATAATACGCAAGTTTCACCAAAGGAAAGTGTATTTCCTATCTTAGAGGCAAATATAGGTAGTTTTTTTTTAATATTTATCTATTTTTGGAACTTTGTGATTTGCTATTCTTTAGTTTTAATCAGTGTATATGTTCATGTTGGAAGGGTTTTTTTTTTTTTTTTTTTTTTTTTTGAAAGATGTAAATGTTTTCTTGGAGTGAGAGAGATATATATATATATAGGACCAAATACATAGTCAACATTAAGTGGATCAAAGTTGTCCTAAAACCAAAACCATACCTGTTCTTGTCTTGGGACAACTTTGATGAACTTTCTTTGATCCACTTAAACACTTTAAAAAAATCTATTTTGAAATGCACAAAAATGGCCAAAAAATACATTGGTGGAAAATAAATTCAGGTAAGTAAATCATTTGCCTCTTGCTCTTTTTTTTTTTTTTTTTTTTTTTGCAATTCCAAAGCTGAACCAATGAAACTCGTGTCACAGTGATATTGAGCAGCACTAGCCAGTTTCCTGCACAAATACTGTTAGAGTGAATATTCTGAACACATACACCACGCTGACGATCAATCCAGAGCCGTGTTCCAGCAGTCTATGAAGTATAATTCGGTTATTGCTATCAGTTAACAAGTTCACCAGAGTGTGATTACATGATCTTACAGCGATTAAGTGTTAAAATTATGTTGGTTAGACAAAAAAAAATAAAATAAATTTCTGTCCGTTTCCCTGATTTCACTTTGACAGTATTCATCATCATCATCATCATGACAGTTTATTTATCACTAGTGTCTGAAATCGTTTCATAATCCAGTATAAACGTATTTTTTGTGTGTTGGTCTTTTGATTTACATGAAGGTCTTTAAAACAGGTTTAAATGGTTAGTAAGGGTTAGTAAACACTCTTAAGAATAAAGGTTAACTGTGATGTCAAAGAATCATTTTTTCACTCATCAGTTATTAAAGCAACTCTCGTTTCTTAATGTGAAAAACATCGTAACAATCTAAAGATCATTCTTCCTCCGTAAAGAACCTACAGTCTAATGGAAACGTTCTGTGAATGTTAAAGGGTGTTTATGAAACCATCAGTGCCAATAAAGAAGCTCTGACACACAACAGCTCACTCTCATAATGAAATGTGTCTTCCTGTTTGTTTCTGCAGATGAAGTGTGTGATGCTCCTCATGATCTACACAAACACCTGCTAAACCAGTCATTCTCAACCAGTGGCACACACAATGACTAAGAATGATCTGAAATGAGACGAAACATTACCAACTTTAAATCCAGATGTTTCCTATTTATTTTTTCTTTGAAGAACCAAGATTCTCACAGTCTTAGAAAACATGGAGAAACAGATCTTTTTCGAAGTGTTTTCTGGAACAGTCATACAAAATACAAACCTTAAAACGCCATGGCCATTTCTATAAAGAGCACATATTTCTACAGCTATGCGAAACTCTAAATATTTTATTTATCAGGCAGAAATTGTGAGTAAAAATGACCATAAACATTTAGCTAATTTGAATGGTCTTATATTAATCTCTGAGTTTCTGCAGATTGAAGGTTTGAATCCAAACCCGATCGACACGGTACGAAGCAGACGAACCGCCGGAACACGGCGCTGGACGGCGAAGAGCCGCCAGTCTGAACGTCCTCCATCAGGACAGCAGAATACCGAACACACAGAACAGCTTCACCGCAGCGTCTCAGAAACACAAACCTCTCACAAACACCGCAGACTCCATCATCAGACCGTCACGTGATCACGCTCGCTTCCTGCTGCGGACGAGCAGTTCCAGGTCAGTTCAGTTCCCGCTTTAACAGACCTGAGAAATGAAGCAGATTAACGTTGAGCTGCGTTTGTCTCTGCGCCGCTGCGGCTCACGCCGAGTGAACTCGACGATCCTCACCTGTTAGTGAAGAAGGCGATGAGCGGGAACCGCGGGTCGTGTGTGTCAGTGAACACGTTCTGGATGAAGAGGTTCGGTTCAGAGCTGTGCTGCAGGAAAACCACAGCAGGACTAAAATCAGTCAATCAATCAATCAATCATGAATGAATGATTAAATATGCTCATACTGCCATTTATTAGCACCCGTTCTTAAACTCCATATCCGTCAAGTCATCAAGGATTGATTCAAATATTAATTTTGTCGTGTTTTTGACATTTTATTAGTTTTCTTTTTCTTAGGTTTTAGTTTATTTAGTTTTAGTTATTTTAGTACTCAAGGAAAGCTAAAAGAAATTGAGAAATGTTGCCTTGACAAATAGTTGAAATATATTACATTTTTAAAATGTTTTTCAATTAATATTTTTTGGGGTCCCATTATTATACATGTTAACAACCCTGATTTATTTTTCATCTTACAATCTGACGATTTTTTTTATTTGCAATTCTGAATTTATTTCTAACAATTCTTACTTTTTTCTCAAAATTCTAAGAGAAAGCAATACATTTTTGAGATATTTATGGGAAATAAACTCAGAATTGCAAGATATTAGGAATCATTGGAACTGTCAGATAAAAAGTTACAATTACCTTTTTTTTATTTCATGGCAAATAGGCCTTCCATTAAGTTAAAGTGATAACCCTTTTTTATATTTTAAGTAATTGAACAAATTTCTTTAATGATTAGCTTTTGTTAATTATATATATATAAATAAATTAAAACATTTATTATTATTTAAATTTTTATTTTTAATGATTTTAGTTTTAGTTAACAATAATAACCCTGATTTTTATATTATATTATATATATATATATATATATATATATATATATATATATATATATATATATATATATATATATATATATATATAGTTTCTCTCTCTCTCTCTGTAATTTTTTTATATTAAAAAGGATGGATTCAAACTGATGTGTTTAAATCAATCCTTCTTAATATAAAAAATGTAATTTTTTTAATTAATAATTTTAATACATTTTTGTCACTGTGAGTGTTCATCAGGAGTCTTGAACAGATGAAATTATTCTCCGATTATGAAGGTGCAATGCTTTCTGGGTAAGGTCTGCCGACACTTACTTGGATGAATCGGGCCACGTTTCCTTCTTTCGAGGCGTCCAGGTAATACATCTGCTCTAGTTTGTGTCTGTGCTGCGAATGTTTCGTGATCTGAGCGTCGTGTCCGTTTGATTCGGTTAGTCTGGGTTTCTTACTCACGATCTCCTCGTTCCCTACAAACACACACAGAACATCACACACATCCGTCCTGAACTCGCTCTGAGAGCACTGGATGCGTTTACTGCGGTCGTACCGTTCTCACTGCAGTCCGGTGACGAGGCGCTGCTCCGCTGCTGATCCTGAAACAGCAGGAGAGAAACCACGTTCACGCCTTCATCCACACTGCGTTTGAGACTGATGTGCTGAGGACGGGCGTGTGCTTCACCCGACCCTGAGCGGCAGGTCAAAGGTCACCTGTAGGCAGCGCACTGACCTTGAGCTGAGCGAGCGGAGTCTGATCGGCGGGTCGCTGGATCACGGGCACGTACGGCGGCGGAGAGCACTCCAGCGGCTCCAGCGTCTCGTTCGGTCCGGCGGGAAGCGTCCACTCCTCCACCACCTCCACCTCGTCGTCGGACACGGGCGGCTCTCGGCCGCGGGGCTCCGGCGGCTCCTCCACGCTCTGCTGCAGTCGGAGAACCACACCTGCGGATGAGAGAGAGAGAGAGAGAACATCAGAACGGTCTGCTTATGACGGCAAGAACCACATGCTTACACAGAAACAGACGACCGACTGACACGAAGAGAGACGAGATGAGTTTATCTGAACAAACAATCACAAAGTGCTGTCAGACACTCTTATTTCAACATCACATTATCATTTTCGTTCAGATTTTGAATCAGTTGATTAGAATGATTAGCTTTTTAAAGACGTCTATGTAGTTTTTTAGTTTTAAGTTTTTTAGTTTCAGTTATTTTAGTACCTCCAAAACAAAACAAAAAAAATTAAAAAAAAAAAAAAAAAAAAAAAAAAAAAAAGAGAAATGTGGCCTTGGCAACTAGCTGAAAAAGATTTTTATAGTTGTCTTTTTTTTTCAGTTAATATTTATTTTAAGTAATGCATTGCATGGGTTTAGTTTTAGTTCACAATAATGATTAATAAAAAATGTTTTAGTATTAGTTAATATAGAAGCATGTTTTCATTACAGAATAAAAAACTGAAAAGGTAATTGCAAGACTATCTCATAATCCTTACTTTTTTTCTTGAAATTGTGAGATAGTTAGAATGTGTGTGACAAACTCAGAATTACAAATTATAAATTGTTATAAATCGTTTTTTTTTATTCTGTGGCAAAAATAAAGAAAACAGAACTGCAAGATGTAAACTAAGAATTCTTTAAAATAATAATAATAACAACAATAAAATAAAGAAATTGTGAAATAAAATTGTGAGATAAAAAGTTTTGTTCTGTGCCACAAACTAGCTTAATAACTTAATAACTTATTAATAGCCATAATATCAGAACCTAATGATAATAACCCCGATTTATATTTTGCGTAATGAAAATGATTATTTTAATGGGAAAGACTCTCATTTAAATGTTATTTTAAGTAATGATTTTTTTCTTTGATTTTAGTTTTAGTTAACAATAACGGAGATTTACATTTTATTGTATTTTCAGTAATGAAAATGTGTTTCTTTTTTTCTGATTTAATGATAAAAACTGAGATTTATATTTTAAGTAGTGAAAAATGATTTTAGTTCTAGTTATCTCTGGTGCGCGTCCGCGTACCTGCGTAAATGCAGACGAAGGTTCCCTTGTCGAGGTCGTCTCTGCAGCGTACGGCCCAGCCGCGCTCCTGCGTACGAAACACCTGCAGCCGCACGCGCAGACCCTTCTGCACCACGCGGTTCTGACAGCGGCCCGTCACGCAGCCGCACCACGGGCCGCACTCGAACAACCTGACAGATCACGTGACAGATCGACAGATCACACGACGGATCACATGACCACAGCCAGCTCATTAGAACCCCGACTCACCCTGCGCTCACGGGCGCGCTCAGCCGCTGGTGTCTGTACCCACGATGCTCTCCTGCGCCTCGGAGCGTCCGCCGAACGCAAGCGCAGCTCCGTGCGTCCGCGCAGCCGTCCGTGCAGTCGCAGCACACCGAGAAAAACGGCGCGGCGCTGAGGAAGCAGCCGTGCGGCCAGCGCTCTTTACGGTAGCGGAACTCTTTGGGGCGCGTCGCGTCCAGCTCGTTGAAGAGAGAAACGGGAACGGGCTCGATGCCGCGGCTGAGGTCTCGCTCGAACAGCGGCGCCACGGCGCCCGGAGCTCGCGCCTGGTTTTCTGGAACGATCTGCGGGTTGAAGCTGAAGTTGTCCGGCTGCAACACGCCCAGACTGTCCGACTGCAGCAGGAAGTGAAGCACCTCCTCCACGGAGCGCAGGCTCCGCCCACACGGCGCCTTGTACAGCACGTCGGCGTCCGGCGCGTCGCACTCGTCGTCTCGCACGCACGCGCTCTGCCGCTGGAACTGGCACAGCATGGGCACGCGGAGCGGGTTGTGACCCAGGTAGCGGTCGGCGTGAGCGGGCAGCTGCGGGACGCAGGCGGGGCTGCAGTCGTGAGGACGGTACACGAGCAGCACCGGAGATTTGGGCTCTTCGGAACAGAAGCTCAGAGGAGACAGCAGCGGCTCCGGGACGCCCGCGGCCTCGGCTCGACCCGCTAAAGACGTCTGGCTGTGATCGGAGCTCGACTCCAAGTCCCTGCAGAGCCTGTAAAGACATCGGCATCAGGAGCCAGAACACAAGACTCAAACCTCGTCTACATACAGACAAAACCCTAGAACGATTATTTTTTTCTAGTTAAAAAAGGTTATTACATGCAATTTTTTGTATGTAAAAAAAAAAACACCAGAAAGGGTGTGGCTTTGTTTATAAAACGTGTAAAATTGATTAATTACGATTAATCGCATACAAAATAAAATTCTGTGTTTGCATAATATTTGTGGGTGCATTGTAGATAAATATAATATATAAATATATATGACACACGTGTGACCCGGGATCACCAAACCAGCCATATGTAGCACCAATAATACATTGTATGGGTCAAAATGATAAATTTTTCTTTTTATTGAGATCATGTTCCATGAAGATATTTTGTAAATTTCCTATCGTAAATATGTCAAAACATATTTTTGATTAGTAACATTGCTTAGAACTTCATTTGGACAACTTTAATGGTGATTTTCTCAATATTTTGATTTTTTGAAGCTTATTTATTCAGCTTTCAGATGATAAAATTGACCCTCATGACTGGTTTTGTGGTCCAGGATCATGTATTTCTTAAATATATACATGTATGTGCATGTATTTACATGTACATATAAATATGCACAGTAAACACACACATATATATTTTGTAAACACAGAGTTTTATTATACAGACAAATATAATTTTGATAATTTTCCTATAATCTCTTTGGTAGCAGGGTTAAATGTTTGAGCTTTAACACAGTCAAAACTACAAAGTGTTAAATCTTGGGGAAAAAAAAGGTTTTTAACTCCTCTGTGCTGCAGGAAGGGTTCAAACAAGGTCACTTCCTGTGTGCTACACATTTATAGGATTTTACATTCATCGGTTGGGGGAAATTGTGCGGTAAATGAGTGTGAGACAGTTATAGAGAGTTATGTGTTACATACACACATAACACAGAGTTGTATGTGTTTCTGGTAAATATCCCATCACATAATGACATATTTGTATGATTTTAATTGTTTAATGGAAGATCAGGACCTCAAAACCACCATTTTAAGGCAGGCGGATAGTTACAGACGTGATTTGAGCCTTTATTTCTAAAATAAATAAATAATAAATAAATAAATAAATGAGGACACTCTGTTCATGTAAAGTGCCTGATAACTATAATAATGATGATGATGATGCTAATGACAGACCGTGAGACGTCTCTCTGCAGAAAGTCCTCCGTCTCCACGCCGTTCCCCAGGCTCTCCGGAGAACACTGAGACTCTGATACGGTCACTGTCAGTATGTCTGAAACACAGACGCGACACGCGTCACGCGTGATGCGAAACAGGAGCAGCGGTATTGATCATCGGCACAAACCTTCATCGATCAGCACCGCCTGAATGCCTTCGTTCGTCAGGACATCGAGTTCAGACTCCAGAACGATCTTCATGGCCTGAACGTACTCTGAAACACCAGCAGATCAGACCGTCACACGATCGGCTCAAACCGATTCAGATCTGATGAACAGACCACTTTATGGCACTCAGACAGGTTTGGTCAATGCAGTTGTTTTGACAGAAGGAAACGAGATGCATTTCTAGTTTCAAAATTATTTGTCCTTCAGATATTCTTCTTTAAAAAAAAAGCAGCATCACATATATATTGACCCACACTCAGTTTTTGACCACTGAAAATATGTACAATTTAAGAATTTGTTCCTGGAGCCATATTGAGACTGCAATATCTCTGGAACTGAACCATACAGGGCATTAAAAATGAAGATGGAAAAATGAGTTTATTAAGACCCAGTATCTAAAAGGGCATTAAGATGCATTTATTACTTCTTGAGTTACAGGCATGCAAACTTTGGAGAAAAAACTTGCAGAGATTTTTCCCCATTTTTGAACTGTTACCATTGGCATATGTGACCCCCGACCACAAAACCAGTCATAAATAAGCTTTCCATTGATGTGTGGTTTGTTAAGACAGGACAATATTCGGCTGAGATACAACTATTTGAAAACCTGGAATCTGAGGGTGGAAAAAAATAATTATTTTCTCAAAATATTGAGAAAATCTCCTTTAAAGTTGTCCAAATGAAGTTCTTAGCAATGCATATTGTTAATCAAAAATGAAGTTTTGATATATTTACTGTAACATTTTTAACAAAATATCTCCATGGAACATGATCTTTACTTAATATCCTAATGATTTTTGGCATAGAAGAAAAATCTATAATTTTGACCCATACAGTGTACTGTTGGCTATTGCTACAAATATAGCCGTGATACTTATGACTGGTTTTGTGCTCCAGAGGCACATATAAGGCAACAAAGTTTGCTGAAGTCTACAGATTTTACTAATAGAGCTTCTGATCTCTGTGTAAAAATAACGTAACGATGCTGCCAACTTTCTGAAGTCATTTTTATCCTCCTGTAATGTGTCCCTGAATCTCAGCGAAAAAATGGTCATTTTGACCCCCCTCTACAAAACCGCGCATTACTCAGTAAACATACATCTGTGACATTTAATATTTGGACCTTTATCACTATACATGTTTATCTTTCTACTAACTAAACAAAACTAACAAAATCAAAAATCTGAGTCAGGGAAGTTTCTGAAATTTGGTTGATTGACACAGAATGATCTGTGTGTGACTACTTAACCATATTTTGGGGACAAATTTGTACCCAAAAGTTAGCAAAATCTGATAAAATCTCCAAAAACATTTGTAAAAGTGGTATAATTTTATTTTTTTTAATTGTAAAAATGCAGATCGTTTATCGTGTAATGTTAGGTTAGAAAATGTATAAATTTCTGTATAAAAAAATAATAATAAAGTCTTTGTAATGTCCACATTTGGACAGCTAAGTAAATATGTGTGTGTGTGTGTGTGTGTGTGTGTACCTCTGTCAGTAGCCATGTTGTGTCTGATGACGTTTCTTAAGTGCTGAAGCAGCTCCAGCATTTCATCAAACACTTTATCCACATCGTTGTTCTCCCAGAAGCTCTTCGCTCGCTCTGAAACACACCATCATCTTCTGATCACTCATTCATCACATACGTGTTGTGGAGAGAAACCACTCACGGCTCACCCTTTCATTCAGTTTCAACCAAAGATCTTACTGCAGGTGTTCTCCTCCGTTTCTCCTCCTGTAAACTCCACAACACTCCCTAATTCTTGTGTCAGAGTCACCTCACGAATGGTCTCTCGTTCTCTTTGTAAGGAAGGCAGAGCGCCCGTGTCAAAACTCACGATTATTCTTAGTGTTTGCCTCATTACTCTTATCAAAAGACCGTGTTTGAAGGTCATGTGGCCTGAAAGAGCAACTGAGTATCAGAGCTTCAGCTGAAATCCCCTTCTTTCCCGTGTTTCTTCTCACAGTCAACACATCGGACTTTATAGAGTTCAAACTAATTGTACAAGACTAGTGTTTCCTGCAGGATAAATAAAGCAGTTAATCAGATGAGAGACTGATGTCTGATCTTACCGGTTTCACACTCCATCATGTCGCTGTGATCCTCAGATGTGCTGAAATGAGCTGCAGATCGACACACAAACACTGAACACTCAGTAACTGTCATCAGATCCACATTAAACGACAACACGAAGAAGCAGCATCAAACAGACAACACAACTGCTCCATTATCACACAAAGAGGCTGATTAGAAACATACATCACTATTAGATAACAAACATCACTGAAGTACTAAAAAAAACTTACGCAAACTGAATGAAGATTTCACATTTATTACTTAAACGACTTCAAGAAAGTGAATGAAAGAACGCGCCATCGATGAAGCATCATTCGCCTGTGTCCGAATCGACTCGAGTCGGCTCTTTCAAACCAATTCAGTGTAACCGAAGCGTTTGTGAATCACTCGCACATTACAGAGAAACCATAAACAACACAACATTTGGTGCAAACTTTATAACCTAACTAACAATACAGTGAATTACTGAAATAAATGCATATTTCCTTTATCGCGGTATTTGAATGATGATCCAAATTATTAAGTGAATCATTTGTTGGTGAACCAGAACACACTGTTCGAACGAACCGATTCGCTAAAATCGGGTTTCTCCAATGTTTTGGTTTCAAAAGTCAAAACAATCGATCATCGATATCTCATAGTTATCGCTTGTTGCTCTTTTCGTTATTGTTTTCTACACAGTCGTACTAAGTACGTCATCGTTTAATCGAATAATATTGCTGGTAATGCGTGGTTTGTGTGTAAATATAACCTGCTTAATGAGTTCTCTGTCCATCAGTGATTCAGTGTTCGTCTTTGAATGTCTGTGATCAACTTCACATGTGAAAGTCGCTGATAGTTTATTTTACTTCATCAACACAGTAAACAGACGCCGATTTAATGGTGACCTGCATAAAGCGCAAATTTAAATGGCATCACGTGACGTGGTGTTGTATGTTATGTATCGTGCACTTCCGGTGAGGTTTTGTAACCATGATGGTGCGTTTATTATGCAAGTTAATTCTTCACAGTTGTACGGTGAGACTGTGAGTGTGTGTTTGTTCACTGCAGCGGATCTCTTTATTTACAGTAAGAACTACATCCGTTCATTCATATTCATCATGTTCAGTGTGTGTTTGTGTTTTAAATCTGACACGGTAAACACAGTGTACACCAATACTGTACTAGTTAGGATGGTATTAATCACAATCGAGGTATTTTCATGTTTATTACCGTGAAGCTGTTTGGAACACATCTACTTTTGGGATAAACCATGTTTAGTAGTCAATATAGCCTATACATGACTTATATAATGTTTTATCACAAAATATTATATATTATTTTCAGATATTTCATTTATATATTATTTTATGTATTACTTATATAGTATTTGATCACACTGTGCATTATGTTTATTGTTATATTATTGATATATTTTATTATTATTTATGTACTTTTATATATTTTATTTATATATCACATTGTGCATTATATATTATCACAATATGTCATATGTATATGTTATTCATACAATATGTTATTTATATATTATTTTTATTACAATAATTTACTGAAATCATTCAGAAACACTGAAAACAGAGGAGTGTGTATATATTTTTTAATGACTGTAAGTTCTGAAGCTGATCTCAGATCATGTGGTGTGTTTTACCGTGGTAAACGTGTGTGCAGATGTGTGAGGTGCGGCGGGCCGTGGCTGAGGCGCTGTGGGGGATGTGTGCGGCGGATGCCGTGTCCATGCCCGTCCACTGGTACTACAACACGCGGGACATCAGGAGGGACTTCGGCGGCTGGATCAGGGGACTGACGGCGCCGCGGGACTCACACCCGTCCAGCATCCTCAGTCTGTCCAGCACAGGTCAGAGCGCTGAAACTGCTGAAGCTTCACCGACACACACACACGTCATAGTGTCGTAGTGATGATTGTGTGATTGTTGTGCAGCTGGCAGCGGACGCACGGCCGGATCCACCGCAACTACGGCTCCTGTGGTGGGAAACGTGATTCTGCACGACAAGCTAAAGTTCTGGACGGACCCACGCAGATCGGTGCACTACCATCAGGGTAACACGCCTCAAACCTGCTCATCTAGACCGAACACCGGTCCGTCCACTGATGATGATCAGCGCACAACCACAGCACAAACACCTGAAAGCTGAAAATCACAAGAGAGAAAGACAGGATTAGTTTGAATCACCCAGTAAAACAGATCTCCAGCAGAACCCATCATACACTGAAATGTGGCATTTAATGCATGCATGACAAAAATGCTGCCACCGCAATTAACTGGAATAAATAACTTTAAGTTGTAGTACTAAAGTTACTAAAACTGAAATAAAACTGTATTAAAACTAAATAGGAATATTAAAAAAAACTAATAAAAATGACAAAAGCACATAATAAAATGACTAAAACAGACATAAAATTGTATGAAAACTAAATTGAAATATTAAAAAAAACTATTAAAAATAACAACATAACAAAATGACAAAAACTGACAAAAATAGAAATATAGGGAGAAAAAAAACTGACAACAGCACATAACAAAAATACTAAAACTAATTAAAACTCAATAGAAAAAAAAAAAAAAATGACAAAGGGGCATAACAAAATGACTAAAACTGACAAAATTTAATTAGAACAAAATAGAAATATTAATAAAACAATAACTAATAAAAAAAATAAAAGCACATAAAAGTGATAAATCTGACAAAATTAAAAACTTTATTTTATTATGAATTTTTTATTAGTATATATATATATATATATATATATATATATATATATATATATATATATATATATATATATATATATATATATATATAAAAATAAATAATTAAAAAAAATATATATATATATATATACAGTGCACAGCATAAATGAATACACCCTCTCTTAATATATATAAAAGTTGTATTTTCTTAATGATCACTAATATAATTCATGGAAAGATGGCAAAATTTAAATGTTTTAAACATATACTTAATAAAAACAACAAAATATATGCCAATATTTCCTGTAATATAGGTAAATTAGCCAATTTTGTTTAAATAATGGATTGCAGAAATGAGTACACCCTAGATGTAATTCAGCAAATGTATAATATTGTAGTACTTAGTATGTCCTCCAGAATAATAAGTATACTGCTCTGACCCTTCTTGGCACTGAGAGCACAAGTTCATGACACATTTTCACATCTGTCCTGTTTAACTCCTGGAGGACGACCTCCTCAAATGCCCTGCTCTTTAATGGGGAGTTTTGCTCAGCTCGTCTCTACAGAATCTCCCACAGCTGCTCAAGAGTGTTAATACTGAGTGAAATACATGTCCACTGAAGGATTTTCACCTTGGGAGAATAAATATCCTCATTGTCATGCTGAAAAAATGCCCAATAATGCAGGGAATGAGGGGAGGGGAGCAT
This sequence comes from Cirrhinus mrigala, assembly GCA_036247105.1. Taxonomy (NCBI): domain Eukaryota; kingdom Metazoa; phylum Chordata; class Actinopteri; order Cypriniformes; family Cyprinidae; genus Cirrhinus; species Cirrhinus mrigala. The sequence goes on along the minus strand of CM070007.1, from coordinate 41,751,961 downwards.
CTGCAGTTTCAGTCTTTTGTATTACATCACATGGTAGTGTGTGAATTCATGACAGCGCTGATAAAACACAACTCCCTCACACCTTCAGCACTCACACATCCCTGTAGAAGAGCTTCACTATCACTGAACATCACTGTAGGCACCAGGCACTTCTCCCTGTACTCCTCCTCTAGCAACACCAGAACATTTTAGATGCTTTTAGATCCAAAATGATTGACTTGGTCTCTTGACACCAGAGTATGGATTCCCAGAAGTCTATATTTTGTAAATATGGGCCTTGGAAGAGGTTAAATGAGTTTACTGTGCTCTGGCTACAGTAGGTAATTCTAGTGGTGACAATAACCATGCATGTCACTTCTGCAGGCTACTTCGTACTCCGTGAGATAAAGTGTCACTCTTTTCGTAGCTTTTGCCAGCTCTGATACTCTTGCAAGGTATTTCTCCGCCTCATTTTGTAGTAAAGATTCACTCATCATTAAATGAAAACTTAAAGTGAAGACCTGATTATTTCAGAAGCCTTGTCACAAGTCCATTGTTTTTGAATGTCAGTGCTACTTCTGCTATATTTTCACACTTAAAACAATAATTTAGTATTCCTCTTGTGCCACTGTCCTCTTTTATGCTAAGAAATACGTCACCTGGCAGTTCTCTCCCAAGTGGTTTCATTGTTGACATCATTAAGTCTGTGTATGATTCAGTAGGCTATAAAACGCCTTTAACTGTCAGGAAATTACTTGTCTTTAGAAGTTTTGGTTCAGTATACTTAACTGTTGATCAAAAATAGCTTTAAACCTACACTTTTGTTTTCTTTTTTTAGTTTTATTTAGTAACTTTCAGGAGGGTGTACTCATTTTTGCAACACAACATTTTATCACTTTGATAGAAAAATCTTAATTTGCTAAATAATTTTGACATTCTTCTTTGGTAATTGGTCAAGCAGGCTTGTTGGAACATTATATCTCCAAAGAATCCTAATATGTCTTTCAAGTGAAGAGTAATTGCTCAATTTGTTAAGTTTTAAAGGGGGTGTACTCATTTATGCTGTGCACTGTATATATATAACTAATAAAATGACAGAAGCACACAAAATTACTAAAATGTTAACTAAAATTAAAATTAAATCTAAAAAAATAAAAGCTAATTAAAAATGTTAATAAAAACTGTAAATGCATATCAATAATCCTGAAATAAAGCACTTAAGCCTAAACTCTAAACTGACTGTGATAGTGAAGTCTGATTGCTGTGATGAGATGAATGATGACAGACTAATGCATGAGTGACTGTAAATCTGCTGTGAAGTGTGTGATTTACTGTGTGTAAAGTGTTTACTATGTTTACTGTGTGTGATTCACCGTGTAACAGCAGTTGTTCCGTGTCCTGCAGGTCTTCCTGCGGGTGGAAACACACTGAACGCTCTCTGTGCTCTGAGAGGCGCACGCGTTCTGTCCGGCGGTGCGTTCGGCGCGGCTGATCCTGAAGCGCGAGCCGCCGTTCTGTCAGATTACGTTGAGTTCGTGACGCGCCCCGGCTCACACGGTGACACGTACGCCGAGTCCTTCCACAGGAGCTTCTTCTCTGACTGGCAGGAACTCAGACCCACGGCACCTAAAGAGGTAACGCATCACAAGACAGAGCATCCAGTCACCGCAGCACTCGGTCCTGATGCTCCTGATGCTCCTGTGATCTCGGCAGGTTCTGGAGTTTGCGGAGCGGCGTTCCAGACGCGTGTTGAACGCGTCCCGTGCCGACGGGCAGCTGAACGCTATCGGATGTCTTCCCATGGCCATTCCATTTGTTCTGATGTCTGCCTCAGCCAATGAGGACGAAGCAGTGAGTCACATGACAGCAGCATCTCATTTGAGTCTCATCCAGTTTCAGTATGATGTTCGGGTGCTCTTCGATCATTTTTGACATTTTTGTAGTTCATTGAAATGGTAGAGCACTTGGTCAAGGTTTGGCATTTGCTAAATGAAAAAAAAAATACAAAAGGTTATATTTCCTGAAAAAAAAAATAATCACATGTTCAAAAATGACATCACTGGCCACCGGTGAGAAATTAATTTAATTGGTACTGCATACATTTTTTTTGTGATATCAACCTCAAATTTGGAACACAACTTGTTTAGATTTATGGTGTTGATTTTTCCAAAGCAGTTTTAGAGTACAACATAATATTCATATAAAATTTAGAAAATATTATTTTTGTGCATTTTTCTTACCATAACTTTTTTATTTTCAGCAATAACCTAAAAGAAATGTATTTTTCAAAAAGAGCATTTACCAAAGTTTAAGTTGGAAATGTCATTTTCTGTGCTTACAAAGTGGTTGACAAGTAATAAATGGAATAAAAGAAATACAAAATATCCAAAAAGCTAACAGCACAAAATATGAAATATAAAACATTGTCAAACTAAAATATAGTACTTTAATGTCACTGAAGTAAAAAACGCTGTCATTTTTGAGCGGCATGAGCAGCACCAGAGGGTTACTCCGGTGTTGACGGAGATCCACACCTGTTGTTCTGGTCCAGGTCGGTGCGGCGGTGGAGTTGGTGAAGCTCACTCATCCTCACCCGGCGCTGGAGCCGCTGGTGTCTCTGTACGCACGAGCGCTTCACGCCACGCTGAACGGAGCGTGTCTGAAACAGCAGGCGGAGACGGCGCTCAGGTCGCCCGCGCTGGACGCCTGGGACGCGTGTCTGCAGTTCATACAGCGCGCAGAGAGGTCACTTTACACCACAAACACTTTTAATACAAACAGAAAACAAACCCTTGTGTAGGACCACTAAGATATTATAGATTGTGATATTATTCTCATGACAGTAATATTATTGTTAACTAAAACTACTACAAATGTTTTTGGTAACTGAAATAAAGCTAAAAAGAAAGATTAAGGACAAAACTTTAACTTAGAAAATTAATATTAAATATGCCTTAAATAACTTCAGGTTAAAGCGTGAATAAAAATAAAATTCACTCCACAGTAACCGAGCTACGGTTCGTTCTGCAGGTGTCCGGGATCATCAGAGGAGCGTCTGAAGGTTCATCAGAGCGCCGTGGAGTCTCTGGGACTCGCCTGCTACACGAAAGGTTAGAAAACCCCAGACGATCACAAACAAAACTACCCGTGATGCTCGTCTGACTGTGTGTTTGTGTTCAGGAGCTCTCAGCAGTCTCTTCTACCTGGCCTACAGCTTTCACAATGACGTGACGGAGGGGATCCTGACCAACACCAACTGTGGAGGTGCGTTTCTGAATGACTCCTAACTCCCAGAATGACACGTTCAGCTGATGATCATGATTATGTGAGCGTGTTACCAATAGTTCAGCAAAAAATGAAACTGTGCTCACTCTCAGACTATTCCAGATGTAGATGAGTTTGTTTCTTCGTCAGATTTGGATAAATGTGTCATTTTCCATCACTGTCTCACCAACGGATCCTCTGCAGTGAATGGGTGCCGTCAGAATGAGAGTCCAAACAGCTGATAAAAACATCACAATAATCCACAAGTAATCCACACCACTCCAGTCCATCAGTTCACATCTTGAGAAGACAAAAGCTGAAACAAATCCATCATTAAGACGTTTTTAACTCAAATACGAGTCCATAATCCATAATAACGCTTCCTTCTGTTGTTCTCTCACATCAAAATCCAGCCACATATGTGTTTGGAGCTGTTTCGGCTTGTAATCAGTGCTTGGGGCAGCCGTGGCCTAATGGTTAGGGAGTCGGGCTTGTGATCGAAAGGTTGCGGGTTCGAGTCCCAGGTCCGGCGGGGATTGAAGGTGGAGGGAGTGAACAACCAGCACTCTCTCCACCCTCAATACCACGACTGAGGTGAGTCCCTTGAGCAAGGCACCGAACCCCCAACTGCTCCCCGGGCGCCGCAGCGATAGCAATATGGCTGCCCACTGCTCCGGGTGTGTGTTCACGGTGTGTGTGTGCGTGTTTGATCACTTCTCACTACTGTGTGTGTGCACTTGGATGGGTTAAATGCAGAGCACAGATTCCGAGTATGGGTCACCATACTTGGCCACACGTCACGTCCTTTCCTTTTCCTTTCCTTTCCTTTCCTTGATCTGTGCAGATTTCTCTCGTGATTCAGACCAGACCACTTATTATGGATTATGAACTCAGATTTTAGTTAAAGGAGAAGTCCACTTCCAGAACAATAATTGACAGATAATGTACTCGCCCCCTTGTCATCCAAGATGTTCATGTCTTTCTTTCTTCAGTTTTTTTTTTTGAGGAAAACATTTCAGGATTTTTCTCCATATAATGGACTGATATGGTGCCCCGAGTTTGAACTTCCAAAAGCAGTTTAAATGCGGCTTCAAACGATCCCAGCTGAGAAGGGTCGCTGTTTTACCTTTTTTGTTAAGGGTGTTTGATCTTCTTTGCATGTTCACTTTGCAAACACTGGGTCGGTACTTCTGCAGCGATGCAGGAGGATTTGGAAATGATTTTTGAAGTTGAGGGAGAAAATACGATCAGAGTTTTTTGACAGACCCTAACTGTCTTGAGACAGAATACACAGAGTTCAGGGAGAGCAAGACAAGATGAGCATTTGAGATTGAAAAGTATATAAATTGTATTATTTTTATGAAAATAACTGATCGTTTCGCTAGATAAGACCCTTCTTCCTCGACTGGGATCGTTTACAACCGGATTCTGTTTGAAGCCTCATTTAAACTGCATTTTGGAAGTTCAAACTCGTGGCACCATATCAGTCCATTATATGGAGAAAAATCCTGAAATGTTTTCCTCAGAAAACATAATTTCTTTACGACTGAAGAAAGAAAGACATGAACATGTTGAGACATGTTGGATGACAAGGGGGTGAGTACATTATCTGTAAATTGTTGTTCTGGAAGTGGACTTATCCTTTAAAACGTTTTTTAAAATCGTGTTTTCTTTATTTTACACAAAGTTTTGTTGTTATTATGAGTGTATACAGATAAAAGTAGACCCTTTACAGATTTAAATGATGTATTACTTTTATCTGTATGATCAAAAATGGTTAAAACATTTTAGTTCCTTTAGGGGTTATCTGGAAGAAATGCCACAAATGCGCCGGTACATTTTTCGACCCCAGATGGATTTGTTTCAGCTTTTGTCTTCTCAAGATGTGAACTGATGGACTGGAGTGGTGTGGATTACTTGTGGATTATTGTGATGTTTTTATCAGCCGTTTGGTCTCTCATTCCCTGCAGAGGATCCGTTGGTGAGACAGTGATGGAATGACACCTGCATCTTGTATGGTCTGAGGGTGAGTGAATATGTTCATCTTAATATCTGTGAGAACTGCTCCTCCAGCGTGTCCCGTGTGTCCTCAGGTGAGAACTGTAACCGCGGGGCCGCGTTAGGGGCTCTTCTCGGCGCTCGGGCGGCGTATCTCGGCTCAGTCGTGCCGCAGGAGTGGAAGGACGGGCTGGTCGACGCTCGGGAGCGAATCGCTGACGTCCTGCGGGATCTGAACGGATCCGCATCAGTCTGATGTTCTTCTGCTTGTGAACTTCCACCTGCACTGCTGTGCTGTTTCAGCTCTTGACTCTTCATACATCTTTCTCTCTGCTGTTCACACACACACACACACACGCGTGTGCTGCTGGCACAGGAAGTGTTGCCCACAGATGTGGTTTCCAGCCTGCGCTGTGGAAGACTTTCCTCTCGTCTGTATACCTGCGTCTCTGCTTTCACATTCTGACCTACTTGCATAATTCTCGCATTAGAAATGCGTCTGTTATAGATTGAGTAAGTGATAATCGGATGCTGATGCTTTAAAGATACTCATTAGAGACATTAACGTGCCAGTCGATGTGTTTTAGAACATGCAGTCGCTGTTTGAATTGAACTAAACACTCAAGGAAACTCATTTCAGATTGAAACTCAAATGTACTCTTCTAGTTTTCTTTTAACCGTCAGATTCTAAATGCTTCCATAAAATGTGGCTGTGATGCAGCATCTCAATTGGATTATTTGGTGATGTACATGTAGTGACTTGTGTCTGTTAGTTTTAGTTTCTAGTCTAATCTAGTGTGTAATTATGCAACTTCTGAATTATGCATTATGATTTAACTTCAGTTTACGTTATTAAGACACTTTAATTTAATGATTTAATAATGAGTATAATATGCACACTATTATATGCACTATACATGATCTTAGTTGCACGTTTTGTGAGGACACTAGTTCTCGTTGATGATCTGTGTTGGGCGTATCTGTCCAGTTCGCTCACTTCAGGCCCTCGGCGAACATGCTGTTTTGTTTGTGTTTTCTTCTAATTGTATTTATATAACTCATTTTTTTAACTATAAATCAGGTGAATCAGTGAGTATTGTTCTCCGTGTCCTATTGTGCTTTTGCAGCAGCTCTGAATGGCGGTACGTGAGCTGAACTGCGTTTGTTGGTGCGGATTGGCGTTTGATTTCTGCTTAAACCGCTCATCTCTCTGTGGTCTCAACAACCGAGACGAGATGCTAAAGTTCAATCGCTCCAGTAGCACGTAAAGCAGCTCATCACATGCAGATGTTGTCTCTCTGAACCAGAGACTAAACTTGAGCTGATTTCAAGACGGAAACCGCAGGTCTTCTTATAGTTTTTAGTAAATGAAAGTTTGAGAAGGTGTAAAGCTGAATAGTTATTCATTATGTGATATAGGTGATTCATTATGCAAATGCCACCGCGCTGTCAGACTCTTTGAATGTTCAACAATTAAAGTCAACTTTAAAATTTATACTAAAGGAATAGTACACCTGAAATTGATCGTTCCGTCATTATTTACTCGCTCTCATTGCAGAAACACACAAGAAGATATTTTGTGAAACACTGGAAACTAAACAACTCTGGATCCCATTGACATTCATTGTTCGGACAAAAAAAAAAAATAATAATATAAAGAAAACTCATAAAAGCTTGGTGCGACATGAGAGGGAGCAGGGTTTCTGCAGGTTTTGTGAAGGTAAATTTAAGATTTACGCTTTTAAGGTTTTAAATTTGAAATCTTAAATTAAAAAAAAAAAATTAAGGAATAAATTGAAAGGAACAAAATACACCTGTATGTTCTCTAAATGTAATTAAGAGAGAACACAACGAGCTGTAGTAGCAGCACTTTTGAGGATCAAACTTAACAGAAAAAAAAAAAAACAGTGTATGGCTTTAACATCTCTGCTCCCAAACACTAGAATATGGGAATATCTTTACCTTTTAAAGAACCTACTGATTTAATTCTTGCTCAGTATTTTCATCATCAAGAATCATCATTATCATCTTCAAGAGTCGGCTAAAAAAAAAGATCTTTATTTGACCCTCTAACTCTAGCACTCTCTATTCTTATTCTATTCTTTATAAAAAAAAAAAAAACTAACACTAGCTTCTCTGTTCTTTTTGTATTCTATTTTTTTCCTCTTTGTTTTTTATAGAATTAGCAAAATGCCTCTAACACTAGTTTGCTTTTTCTTTTTTTTTTATACTATCTGTATTCTTTTTATTTATTTTATAACTTAAAAAAAAACTTGCTACATGTAGTGCGTTAGACTAACTGAGACTTGTTATAGCGCTTGCATGTTATTGTTCTTTTGTTGATTTTGATTGCTTCCATTGTCGCTTTGGATAAAAGCATCTGCTAAATGTATTTCTGCCTTGCTTTCCAGTGCAAATGTCTAAAGATTCTTAAATCAAGATACATTTACTGGAGAAGATATGAAGTTTTGTTGTAGAGAAGTTGATAAAAATGAAATGAGTTTATGATTAAAACAATCTGTATAAAAGTAACTGTCAGTGGACTCTAAAAAATCAACTTTCATTTCAACAGGCTTTCATTCCTCATGGACAAATATCTGTTCTTGTTTTAAGCATAATTTTTTTTTTATTTTATTAATTAATTATTAATTAATTTATTTATTTTTATTATTTCTAATTAAAACAAGACTTCATATCTTCATTTTGCATCTCAAGTAAGTGTATTCTGATACATCGTGAAAAATGCCGAGGAAGATATACAACAGTCAACATCTGAAGTGGATCAAAACCTCTCATCAAAGTTGTCCTAAAACCAAAACAATACGTGTTCTTGTCTTAGGACAACTTTGATGAACTTTTTTGATCCACTTCAAATGTTGACTACTATATATATTTTCAGACGTGCAGCCAACATTTAATGCCATGACTTTATAAATGTAAGACTTTATGCTCTGGTTTGAGATGGGCGAATGAAGACTTTTTTTAAATACCTGCAGAAACCCTAAAGACTAAATTAAGACACAGTTATCATTTTTGCATGAACTATTACTTTACATACACTTTCTAAAATCCAAAATCGGCCCCACCTAAGGAACTGAATTCAGCTGAAAGCAGTTTGTGCTGAATTAACAGCAGAACACTGGCAGGAAGAAGAATAAATACATCAAAATACTGACATGTTTTAAGTATCAACTTAAAAGTAACGGTTGAATGTTTGTGTCTAGTTTGATCTTACCTCACTCACATCACTTAATTAGCTGAAATCGTGTCAGTTCTTGTGTGAAATCTCACCCACAGCATGAATGAAGTGAAGAACGGCTGTTCCTCGGTCGGTGTGTCGGCGGCTCCATCTGCTGGTGATTAGAAGAGCTGCTTCAGTCACAGTATTGTGCAATCAGCTGTCCGTACGCCCAGCGTGTGTCCACACCACAGCCGATGACTTACAGACTTTGATCCTGAAACTAAAACATCATGGAGTCCAACCTGAAGGGAACGAAGCTCTGCCACACGATCCTGACGCTGCTCGCCGTCCCGGTGTGCTTTGGGCTTCCGTCAGGTGAGCGCTGAGATCTTAATAACAGAGAATCACACAGTCTGGATCAGTGTTTGTGAGATCAGTCGTGCGTTTGTGTGTTTCTTATCCGTGTTTACATGTTAAACCAGAGAATGTAACCGTATTCAGACTCACTCGCGGTCTCTTCCTCATCTGCAGTCTTCCTCAGTCGGTCTGAGGCGAACCGGGCGCTGACGCATCGTGTCCGACGGGCAAACTCCTTCCTGGAGGAGCTGAAGCTGGGCGATCTGGAGCGAGAGTGTCTTGAGGAGATCTGCTCGTATGAGGAAGCCAGAGAGATCTTCACCGTCCCCGAACAACTGGTGAGGAGAACACAGAAAGATCTGCTCAGAGTTGGTGCTTAATTCAGAGTCACTCTCAATTCAGATATTTAAGAATTAGTCTCAATTCAGAGCCAGTTTCAATTCAGATCATTCAGAATCAGTCTCAATTATGATAATTCAGAATCAATCTCAATTCAGAGTCAGTCTCAAAGCAGATAATGCAGAGTCCATCTTAGTTCAGATCATTAAGAGTCACTCTAAATTCAGATCATTCAGAATTAGACCCAATTCAGAGTCAGTCTCAATTCCCCTAGTTCAGAGTCAGTTTCAGTTCAGATAATTCAGAATTAGTCTTAATTCAGAGTCAGTGTGAATTCAGATAATTCAGAGTCAGTCTCAATTCAGAGTCAGTCTCAAAGCAGATAATGCAGAGTACATCTTAGTTCAGATCATTAAGAGTCACTCTAAATTCAGATCTTTCAGAATTAGTCCCAATTCAGAGTCAGTCTCAATTCCCCTAGTTCAGAGTCAGTTTCAGTTCAGATAATTCAGAATTAGTCTTAATTCAGAGTCAGTGTGAATTCAGATAATTCAGAGTCAGTCTCAATTCAGAGTCAGTCTCAAAGCAGATAATGCAGAGTACATCTTAGTTCAGATCATTAAGAGTCACTCTAAATTCAGATCTTTCAGAATTAGTCCCAATTCAGAGTCAGTCTCAATTCCCCTAGTTCAGAGTCAGTTTCGGTTCAGATAATTCAGAATTAGTCTTAATTCAGAGTCAGTGTGAATTCAGATAATTCAGAGTCAGTCTCAAAGCAGATAATCCAGAGTCCATCTTAGTTCAGATCATTAAGAGTCACTCTAAATTCTGAAAATTCAGAATTAGTCCCAATTTAGAATCAATCTCAAATCAAAACATTGTCGCAATGTCAGTCTCAGTTCAGATAATTTAGAAATAATTCAGATATTTTAGCCTCAATACAGTCATTCTAAGTCAGTCTCAATTCAGAGTCGGTCTCAATTCCGATCATTCAGAATCAACCTCAATTCAGATTTAATTCCAATTCAGGATCATTCAGTCTCAATTCTGATCATTCAGAATCAACCTCAATTCAGAGCCAATCTCCCAGTGAGTTGTTCCTGACAGTGATGAGTCTTGTGTTTGAAATGAGAAAATACAAACAACAACAGTAACACAGCAGAAGAGCTAAAGGAAATCTAACAGAATTGTCCTGTTGTGTTTCAGGAACACTTCTGGAAGAGATACACAGGTAAACCAGTGACTTCAAGTGCAGCTTACACACTTACACTGATAAAAACAGATCACATTTCGTGAATAATTACATGATCAAATGTTGCCCATAAATTTGAAAGTTAGTTTAACTGAAACGCCATAGCAACGACCTAACAACCACGCAGAACTCCTTAGACTGCATTGAAACGGCCTGACAGCCACCGACAGCGAGTTTGCACGAACTCCACTCCAGTCTTAAGATGCTGTAAATCTGTCATTTGCCTCTTCAGCGGTGGATTATTGTGAGTCGGGGCCGTGTCAGAACGGAGCCACGTGTGTGAGTCAGATGAACGCATACATCTGCATCTGTCCAGTGAGATTTGAGGGGCGACATTGTGACAAAGGTAACACATATACAACACAACGCAACAACACAATGAGCATCTACTCATGTTATTCTTGTCGTACATCCCACAGAAATATTTCCACCCACTTCCTACGGATGTTTGTACAGAAACGGCGGCTGCGAGCACTTCTGTACAGAAATCAGTGATTCTTCTCATCGCTGTGATTGTGCACCTGGATACACGCTACACACAGACAACAGCAGCTGCGTCCCGCAGGGTCAGTCTGCAAACACAGGCATCTCAGCCACTGGCTCTGTTCAGAACCCTAACTGCTGTCTAGACTAGTAGCACATCACACAGCGTGCGCTACACAACCACACACAAACTCACAGAGCGGCGTCCAGTTATCAACTCAGGAGCAATGGTATTTAGCATTTGTAATGTTTAGTTTTCTTTAAAGTGTCTGTACTTTTTGCAGTGCAGCCTAATAAATCAGCAAAAATCAATGCCGCTATCACTGCTGATTAGAAATGAAGGGTCGAGTCGAACACACTGCATTGTGGGATACAGTGTGTAACAGTGAACTGTGGTTCTATACTGCACATTTTGACATGTCGTCGGTCATGCAGGCATTCAGTGCATACAGAAAATTAAAATACTGAGCATTAAATATGCTGCAAACCGCAAAGCTCGCAGATGTAGTATGTTAGTATGTTAGTATGCTGGTACGCTATTCCCAACAGTCAGTGCATCTGAAATCGTGCACTGTCCGAGTATGAACTTACTTCACCACCATTAAAAAAGTAAGTTATTTGTAGTGTAAATGTGTGTAGTATGAAATTTGGACATACTGCATCTGTCATCACTGATGTGTGAATTGCAGCATCAGTTGCATTGGTTCACTGCCATTTATAACTAGATAAAGTGTATAAACTAGTAAAGTGTCTACTAGATGCACACTGTGGAATCTCAACAGATTTGGTAGGTTATCCGAGAAGTACTTTTACAGCTACTCTTTTCATTACAGGGACGTATGCATGTTCGGACATAAGGAGTGTCAGAGGTTATTCATATTTTGAGCTCCGATGCACATCAGTGTGCAGGATTTGGGACGCACCTTTATCCGGAGCAACTTACTGTACATTGCATTGAAGATATACATTTCATCAGTTATTTATATAAATTCCATCTACTGATTGAGCTACAGGAATGCTCTGGTGGAAAACTCTAAAATGGACATGTTTTGTACTACAAGACCCACTGTTGTTGATGTAAACTCTTGTTGTCTTTCTCATCATGTGCTCAGATGGTTTCCCGTGTGGAAGGCTGGCGTACAAGGGCGTGGGTCCGAGGATCGTGAAGGGTGACGTGTGTCCTAAAGGACACTGTCCATGGCAGGTGAGGATTCACGAGGAAATCAGATGAACAACGTGTTGATTCCATGATCAGAAAAACGTTCTCTGGACACTCCTAAAAGTAAAGCTTCCTAAAGTCTGGCAGCAGAAGAACTGCCAAAAGAACCTTTCAAAGATCTGTTCCTTAAAAGCACAATTTTCTGTGCTATCTATGGTTTCTATAAACCATAGAAAGAACCTTTATTTTAAAGAGTGTACAGTACTTTCATCAGAACCCATTTGTGCTTCATATCATTGGTGTTTTCTCAGTCGGTGTCTCTGTGCGTCTCCTCCACAGGCTTTACTAGAGTACAATTCACAGTATAAATGCGGCGCTGTTATTCTAGATTCCCAATGGATTCTCACCGCGGCTCACTGCGTTTGGGGAAAGGATCCAACCCTCTGGCAAGTAACAGTTGGTAAGAAATGACTTGATCAGGAACTACCATCATTTTTGGGTTTGTCTCTGGGAGTTACAGCAATTGCAAAGTACAAGTTTGTCAAATACTGAATTAGAATTGAGAAACTTTGGATTGAGACTGGGGAAAAAACTGGCTTCTCCCAGCTGACTGTTGGGATGTCACAGTAAAACAAGCTAAATGGCAGTGGATTCAGCAGCTAGATGCGCTGCAACCTGTGCCGCTTCCTCGCTTATTTTGTTCTTCGCTCTTTTGCTGTTCTGCGAATTCAGAAGATACGTTTTCAGTTGGTTCATATAACGTCGGTTCTGCTGATGTTCCTCCTCCCACAGCTCACGTGCAGATCTCCATATCTTCTCTTTCGAGCTCATTTCATCTTCTTCTGCAGGCGAACACATCCGTGGCAAAGACGAAGGAACCGAACAGACGAGGAGAGTGTCTAAGATGTTCCTCCACCCGCAGTACAACAACTCCAGCACCGACAGCGACATCGCTCTGCTGCGTCTGCTCAGCCCCGTCAAGCTCGACCCCTTCGCTATTCCCGTCTGCCTTCCTCCGGTCAACGGCACGTTCGGACGCACCATAGGAGCCGTTCGCATGTCCACCGTGAGCGGATGGGGTCATCTGGCGCAGTCCGGTCCGCCGTCTCCGGTTCTTCAGAAGCTGGAGGTGCCGACGGTGTCTTTAGACGAGTGCAAGGCAAAGTCGGGTCTGAAGGTGACCAAGAACATGCTGTGCGCCGGCTTCGTCGAGGGCGGCCGGGACTCCTGTCAGGGGGACAGCGGAGGGCCGCTGGTCACCCGCTATAAGAACACGTGGTTTCTGACAGGAATCGTGAGCTGGGGCAAAGGCTGCGCTCGCGCCGGCGTCTACGGCATCTACACGCGCGTGTCTGTCTTCGTGGAGTGGATCGCGAAGACCGTAGCCGCCGCGTGAACACGAGCTTCCGACTGTTGTTAAAGGTGAAGTGTGTTCGGGTTTCAGTCACTGTAAAGGGCCGTTCACACATGTTTTTGCTCTGAAAAATGCAATATGTGGGCAGTAGACTTACTTCAATTAGAGCGCTATTTTTAGAATCACTGAAGAGCGAAACACTGTGACGCTTTCACAACATCGATTTGTTAGAGCGGCCCGACGTGTCGATCGTGTGAGCTTGGACTTACGATTTACACCCCACAGCATTGTGTAGAAAACACTGGCAAACACCAGAAAAAACAATAATCGGATTATTTTTCCAATTCACTGTGGTGTTGAAAAATAACACACTTCACCTTTAAGGAAGCATAAAAACACATGCGAGTATATATACTAAAAGATGGCAGAACATGATGAAATTTGTATTATGTATCACTGGAATATGCACATATATTAGCACAAATAAACTTTTTAGAATGTTGTCCTGTCGTGGCATTTTTGTTGTTCAGTAAGGGAGGGTTTTTAAACTCTGAGGGGTGGAGAGTGTTTAGACTTCAGACCTTTGAACCTGCAGCAGAGGACAGGAACGGACAAACTAAACCGCTGCTCAACATGTGTCTCCTGTCAAGCTTTTATGTCCTCTTGGGTCTTTACAGCTGTCATTCGGCTACAGGTAACTAAACCAACTACAGATCCACATTTCACCACCCCATCCAGCAGTGCCGCGTATAACGGGAGCAGTGCTGAAGATAACGCAGTCTTTCTGTGTGTCGTTCAGTGTTTGTGGGGAAGGACGAGGCTCACGGGGTTTTGATCCGGACCAAGCGGGCAAACGCTGGCTGGTTTGAGGAGCTGAAGATGGGCAATCTGGAGAGGGAGTGTCTGGAGGAGAAGTGTTCGTATGAGGAGGCGCGGGAGGTGTTTGAACACACGGAGGCCACCGTCAGTATTACAAACACACACGTTCAGTGTGTTCAGTCTAGAAAACTAACGGGAGCGCGGGGTTAGGTGTGACACACGTGGTTTAAATATTTCCACACGTGCTGGCATAGCCAAATTTACAGTGTTTACTAGTTGCCATATCAACACTACATAGAGAAAAGAAGTGCACCAAAATTCATATCGCTGAATATTTATTTTACCATAGTAAAATTACATTTCTGGCTGAAGTAAATTTTTCATCTCAGTTTTTAGTTTTAATTTAAAATGAGAGAAATCTGCTATTATTTCAATCTCCAATCTGTTATTTATCAGTTTAGATCATTTATTAATGCTTCGATCAGGGCTGTCCAGCAAACTGCAAATTTAGATTATTTTTAATTCTTAAAAAAAGGCCATTATTTGATTTTAAAAAAGGTAATAGTTTTATTTTATTGACAAAATATTTTAGTCTGTCTTGCATATTTTTTTCATTCGATCAGATAACATTTTAAGCTGTCATATGGTCATGTTACAACATGTCCCTCAGATGTTACCCCCCCACCTACGGGGCATGTTGACACATTCCTTACTTTTGAGTTAAATAATGAAAAACATATACAATGTAATTATGAAACAAAAGCCACCTATTTAAACTAGACAAGTGTGAAATTAATGTGGAAAGAAAATTATACTCTGAACCTCACAAGGATTTACAAAAACTGAGAAATTCAAAAAGTGTTAGGTTGTGCCCCGCGCTCCCCTGATCAAGTGTTTGAATGAGATGTTAAGCTTGATCTCAAGCTGCTTAAATCTGTTTTAGTTGTGTATTTTATTAGTGCAATGCAAGCAAATGTCTAACTAATGTCTCCATACAGAATGAGTTCTGGAAAACCTACAATGGTGAGACTTTGAAATTGTTTTTGAAAACTCATCTTAACGACACCGTCCTTCGTTCTGCGTGATTACGATGAATCGTTGTTGTTCGTCTGCAGTTCAAGATCTCTGTGGATCAAATCCGTGTGTGAATGACGGGCTCTGCACGACTCAGAACGCGGAAACCTACACGTGTCTGTGTCCGCCGGGTTTCAGCGGACGCAACTGTGAGCAGGGTGAGAGCATCAGCGCACTACTGGAACATTTATGAAATAAAAGTTATAAAATTAAAAAATGCCTTGTTGGAGAGCAGATGTTACCCAGAAATGACGGGGGTGGGGGGGAAATAACGTCTTCGAAAAACGTCACTTCCCGGGTGAAATGTCTCACTCGTTACGGGAAGTTACGTGTTAATATAGTTACATGTGATGCTACGGTATATTAATGTTACAGCTGATAATAGTTTATCACCCATATCTGAAAGTTCTCTCTGTAAAGCACAAGTGATTTGTGCTTCAAAAACTCTTAAGGCGCCCACTGTACGTGAAGCTTATCTGAACACAGTTTGACATTCAGAAAGAGTAACGTCATAACCGTCACATCCTTGAAGTTAAGAACAAACAAAATCCTGATTCGGGCACAGGAACATGTTTTCCCTTTTACTCCTCAGTGATTAAACTCGTTCCGGACTCCTGCCTGCACGATAACGGCGGCTGCGAGCACTTCTGCGCGGAGGAGGACGCTCGGCGTAACTGTTCCTGCGCCGACGGATATTTCCTAGGGTCGGACGGTCAGAAGTGCCTGACGCACGGTGAGACTGGCACTGAACGCACGGGTAACCGCTAATCAGGTGACTCGGTAACTCGCCGTCATCTGTTTAGCATCCAGTGCTGTCGTACGATGTCTTCATCGTGAGTCTGTTCGTAAAGCGCTTCAAACTCTGTTACAGAGGCTTTCCCGTGCGGGAAGGTTCCTCTTCTTCAGGCTGGAGATGCTGCTGCCAATCCTCAGACCGACGTGAGATCTCGTATCGTTGGTGGAAACGAATGTCCTAAAGGTCACTGTCCCTGGCAGGTACCGGCGGTCAGCGCACAGCATCCACACGTTCACCGGTCATACCGAACTTTGGCGTCAAACATCTGTGTGTGTGTTGATGGACAGGTGCTGCTGAAGTACGATCAGAAGGGTTTCTGTGGAGGTGTGATCTACAAAGCCACCTGGATCCTCACAGCCGCCCACTGTTTGGAAAAACTCAACGTCAGGTCTCTCAGAATCGTCGCAGGTACAGTCGCTCTCGAACACCCTGTGAAGGAAATTGTTACGCACGTGACAAAACAACAACGTCAGATTCGAGGCGTGCCAAATTTCATGTGAACGGTCAAGTTCATTTTTGTAATAGTCCACCTCGAGCGATCTAGCAACTACAAGTAACTCTGCAACTGCATGTCAACTAACAGTCAACAGAGTATTAGTAGACAGTGTTGGGGAAAGTTACTTTAAAAAGTAATGCATTACAATATTGTGTTACTCCCTAAAAAGTAACTAATTACGTTACTTAGTTACTTTGCATGGAAAGTAATGCATTACATTACTTTTGCGTTAATTACTTTTTGAACACGGGCAGGGCTTGTTTGCTTGGTTGTTTTTAATATAAAAAGTACTATTTTTGGAAAATGTAAAGCCCTTTCACACCAAAAGTAAAATGAATTTGCCTCAGGCTGAAGGAAACGTGAATTCATGTCTGTATAGCAGAACGCAGGAGAAGAAAGGTCAACACTCATCTTCAGGAAAAAAGAAACACTAATGTTATGTTTGTCTAAGGTCATTTTTGCTTATTGGTATAGCTGAATTGGATCATCAAAGGACAGCAGCAAACACACTGGTTAATAAAATGGGATAAAAAAATGTAAAAAACAAGGACATTTATGTCATTTTAATTTTATTATTGCAGGTTTGCAATTTTTATCAACTGTAAATGGAAAAATAAAGTAACTTGCGTTACTTTTTTGAAAAAGTAAATTTACAAGTAATGTGTTACTTGACTAGTTACTTGAAAAAAGTCATCTGGGTAACACTTTAGAATAGGGAACACCTATTCACTATTAACTACAACTTTTCCCTCAATAAATTCCTAATTTGGTGCTTATTAATTGTTAGTAAGGTAGTTGTTAAGGGATGTAGAATAAAGTCATGTAGAATAAGGCATTAATATGTGCCTAATTAGTACTAATAAATGGCTAATATTCTAGTAATATGCATGTTGATAAGCAACTAGTTAAGAAACCATAAAATAAAGTGTTTGCATTTTACAGTTTTTATACATTTTGAAGAATACTGAATCTGTTTTTGTACAAGTGAGATGAGTAAATCTAGTCAGTAAATGGGAAAATAAAATAACTTGCGTTACTTCTTAGAAAAAGTAACTCTTGTAAATTTACAAGTAACGTGTTCCTTGAAAAAAGTAATCCGATTACGTAACTTGCGTTACTTGTAATGCGTTACTACCAACACTGTTAGTGGACTGTCTGCATTATATCTCCTCACACTTTGTTTTGATGCTCCCACAACAGATATTTGACTGACTATACTGTAAGTTATTGTCAATGTCATGTGTACATGTCAACCTATTCTGCTAACCCTAACCCAACAGTCTATTAATACTCTGAGAGTTAGTCGACACATAGTTGCAAATTAATGAGAGTTAATTGACAGTAGAATGTCTAAAGTGGACTAACAAAATAAAATGTAACCAACTTCACTTCTTAACCAAAGTGATGCATACGTGATACATATGTGAATGTAAACAGAGGAGAAAAAAACATTAAATGGCACAAAACGAGTCTGAATATTACAGCCGAACAAACCCGCATTATGTTACTCATATTAATCAAACAACAATATTATCGGAAAGAGAAAATCACTGCTCTTAATTGATTTCTAACAGCTGATTTGCATCTTTACACAAGTACTAATTTATACATGAATATTTTTTTTTTTTAATAAAGCAATAAAGTGCTGCAGCTGCGTGGTCAAAACCCAGAAGACAAAGGGGGCGTTTACGCAACACTACTAAAAACAGAAGGAAAAAAAGAAACGTAAAACCTTTTTATGAATTTTGTTAGTTTATTTACACATCAGTGTTTTTTGGGGTCTTTTAGCATAGCTTAGCATAAATCATTGAATCCGATTAGATATTACACAGCCGTCAACTCTGCCAGCTGCAACTCTGCATCTACACAAACTTAGCGCCGGACACTTTCAGGCGCTGCGTAATATCATTGCGCCTGCTGCACCCATGGTACGGCAGCAAAATTCCTTGATCATTACGCCGGAATGAGAGTATAGTTCCTAGCCATATCGGCCTATAAAATCACAACTTTTCATTTTCCGCCAGTCTTAGTACACGATGCAACTACAGAAAAGTCAAGTTTTAAATAGGAAAAATATGGAAACTCTTTAGTCCTTTTATAGTGAGATGCTAATGGTCTAATCGGATTCAATGATTTATGCTAAGCTATGCTAAAAGACCCCAAAAAACGCTGATGTGTAAATAAACGAACAAAATTCATTCATCGGCTGAATGGATTAAAAAACCATAAAACACATCTGTATAACTCTAGGGGAGTTGGAAAATGAGCCTTTTTCAAAAAAAAGTGGAGTGTTCCTTTAAATTGAAAGATCCCATTATAAGAACCCACAGGAATCTGTGGCAAACTGGTCGCCTGGGTCTTGATGTCACGGCTGCAGCTCTATTCAGTGACAGCTCTACGTGTGCAGCTCTATTGTGTGTGTTGTCTGTGACTCAGGTGAGCATAACATCGACGTGGATGAGGGCACAGAGCAGGTCATCCAGGTGGAGCAGATGCTCATGCACCCGAACTACGTGTCCAAGACCTCAGACAACGACATCGCTCTGCTGCGTCTGCAAAAGCCCGTCGTCTACAGCGCGTACGTCGTCCCCGTCTGCCTGCCGCTGCGCGAGATGGCCGAGCGCCACCTGTGGGCCGTCAGCAAGCACACGGTGAGCGGCTGGGGCAAACGCAGCGAGGACGGGCCCACGTCACGCGTGCTGCAGCAGCTGCAGGTGCCCCGCATCCGCACGCAGGAGTGCATCGAGAGCAGCAACGTGGCGCTCACCAGCAACATGTTCTGCGCCGGCTACATCGAGGGCAAGCAGGACTCGTGTAAAGGGGACAGCGGCGGGCCGCTGGTGACGCGCTACAGGAACACCACCTTCCTGCTGGGCATCGTGAGCTGGGGCAAAGGCTGCGCCCGCCCGGGGTCCTACGGCATCTACACGCGCGTCTCCAACTACCTGCAGTGGATCCTCGAACAAACGGCCAATTATACAGCTACGACACAATGAAGTGTTAAAGCGCAGCGAATCTTCTATTTATGTGTGATCGTGTCTGATTTTCTTCTGTATGTCTGATATTTTTATCCTTCATCATCTCATTCGTAAATAAATCTGTCAGTAGTGTGTAAATGATCTGTGCTAAATGGGTTTATATGCCTGTGTGTGCTTGTGTGTAAAGCTGTGGCTGCATTTACCACTGCTTCTTAGAAATTTTGTAGACAAATTCAGATTCGAATCTGCATGATAAGTTTTGTGTGAGGCTGAAAAATGCCCACGTGCAAATTTCGTTCAAGTTCCAAGTTGGTCATGCGAATTGCTGCAGCAGGGTCAAAAATCATTCAGCTGTCAAAAAATGCACCGTATTTGTAGCGGAAATGCTCCGCCCACTCCTTCCCAGCTCACTTGTAAGCCATAAAGCAGCAGATGCTCTACACTTTTTGCTCCACTGGTTTCCATTCATAGACATGCAAACGCAGGAGACAGGAAACACAGAATCATGTGAATTTTGCAGCTTTAAAAGTTAAACTTTGGTGAATTCATATCACTTGTAAGACATGTGACCACGGTGTGACCTCTTTTAGCTGAATTCAACGAATGCAAACTTTAAAGGGGTCACTGCATGCAAAACTTGCATTTACATGTTGTTTGAACATAAATGTTTGCACACAACCACCCTATAATGATAAAAATCCACCCAGTGGTATTTTTAGTCTTTATAAGTAATAATAAAAATCAAGCAATTCTCAGCTTCATGTCGGTGTGACGTCACAACGACAGTCGATTGACAAGGCCGTCTTACCTTAGACCCGCCCTGACTGAGCTGTGACAGTCCGACCACCATTCCGGTGCAGGGGAAGACAAGAGTGTCTTCAATTGAGCGAGTGAGGTGTTTTGTTGTTGGATTTAATAATGACCATAGCAGTCATGATTTACTCCTGACATCTGAGCATCCCGGCGATCTACGTAAATGTGCTATTTTCGTGTGAATCGTTCATAATGCAGCTTCACCTACAGCAGAAGTGAGTATAAGGGTTTGTGTGCATCTTTGCAAATCGCCTTTCTTAATAATGTGCTAGTTAGCAAGTTTTGCAGAAGAGAGGCTCGCTCAGAACGGCTCGCTCTAGAAAGAGCTGATTTTGACAAGGTAAAAATGTTGTTTTTTTTTACACTACCACTGAGAAATTTTAACCAAAGTATGTTTCTTCTCATTAAGACCCCAAAGAATCATGTCAACTTGTGGAGAATTGCAAAAGAAAGTGCAAGAGCAAACTCCATTATATGCTGAATTTTAGGACTCTTTCA
The DNA here is from genome assembly GCA_036247105.1 of Cirrhinus mrigala. NCBI lineage: Eukaryota > Metazoa > Chordata > Actinopteri > Cypriniformes > Cyprinidae > Cirrhinus > Cirrhinus mrigala. The sequence goes on along the minus strand of CM070007.1, from coordinate 41,731,121 downwards.
GTGTCCATGAAATTTTGCAAGCTCAAAGTCTAGTGTGACCACAGCTTTAAGAAAGGATCTTTAAGAAATCTGATCACAGCTGCTGATCACAGGAGACTGATACGGACCAAATTCTGATCAGATTCCCAAAAATGCAACTGATAACAGGTGAAAACTGATAGTAACACCAGTCAATTTTGCCTTTGTGGGGACATATTTGGTCACCATATGGAAAACAGATTAAAAATTGCACAGAATGAAGCTCTGTGCCTGTGGTTTCGTGTGAGGGGTAGATTTAGGTGTAGGGTTAGGATAAGGGGATAGAAAATACAGTTTGGACAGTAGAAAAACCATGATGCCTATGGAATGAACGCATACACTGCAAAAAAATGCTTTTCTTACTTAGATTTTTTGTCTTGTTTCCAGCCAAAATATCAAAAAATTCTTAAATTAAGGATTTTCTAGACAAGCAAAAATTATTGTCTTGTTTTCAGAAAAAAAGACATCAAATTTAAGTGAGTTTTTGTTTAGAACAAGCAAACTTATCTGCCAATGGGGTAAGCAAAATAATTTTATTTCAGGCAGAAAACAAGATTATTTTGCTTACCCCATTGGCAGATTATTTTGCTTGTTTCAAGCAAAAACTCAGTTAATTTTGACTTGTTTTTTCCTTCTTGATTTTAGAATTTTTAGATATTTTGGCTGGAAACAAGACAAAAAATCTAAGCAAGAATAGCATTTTTGCAGTGTAAAACATGGAAACACAATGCGTGTGTAAGTGTGTTCCGGCATTTGTGGTTTATGAGGACACAAATGTGTATAATGACATGGGTACTACAACGTAAACATGGTTTATGAGGACACTTCCTGTGTCCCCGTAAAACAAAAGGCTTAAAAAACTAAACAGTGTTTTATGAAATTCAAAAAGTGTGCACAGTCTCCTGTGAGGGCTAGGTTTAGGTGTAGGGCGATAGAAAATAGGGTTTGTACAGTATAAAAACCATTACACCTATGGAGAGTCCCCGTAAACCACAAATGCAAGAATGTGTGTGTGTGTGTGTGTTTACTGTAGATGACTAAGATCGGGAAAAACTATTTTCTAATAGTTAAACTTTGACCAATTAGTTACGTGTTCTTTCTAAGATGAAAATGTCTGTATGAGACTTTTAAGTCAAAGCCTGAACAATAATCATTGTATTTACTGGTGTGTGTTTGTCTGGTTGAGTCTCGTGAACCTCGTGAAAAGTCTCACACACACCGGATCCGCGCAATCAGCAGCCCTTTGCTCCGGATCGAGCGGCTCAGTCAGTCCCGTAACTCAGTGTCCGCCGGTGAACATGAGCGCTCGTGCTGTCGTGTTGGTGTGTGTGCTGATATTTCACGGATCCGGCGGCGGTAAGAAGACAAAACTCTGTGTTCTAACGGGAGTGTTCGCTAATGTCGCGTCTGTTAAATGATTCGCGTTTCAATCTACCTGTGGTTGCCGTTGTTTTCAGTGTTTCTTGATAAAGATGACGCCAGCTCGGTGCTGCAGCGCGTCAGACGCGCCAATTCCGGCTTCTTTGAGGAGATGAAGCGCGGGAATCTCGAGCGCGAGTGCATCGAAGAAATCTGCGACTATGAGGAAGCGCGCGAAGTGTTCGAAGACGACACGACGACGGTACGTTAATTACTCATCATTTAAATGAATTGATTTAATGTAATTAAATGTATAAACTTTTATTTAATGCTTGTGAATTTGTTTTGTTCTCTTTTGCAGAAACAGTTTTGGTTGAGTTACTCTGGTAAGTTTATGTGATGCCCCCCATCACACCCCATTTTTTGAACGTTGAACATTATTATTATTTATTAGTTTTTAGTACAGGTACCAAGAACAAAACCTGTAATCATAAAATGGCTAAAATGCTGTATTATTCAGGTCAGGCCAGTAGTTGGCGATGTCACTTTGTAAAGAAAGGTCGCGCCTGCGCACATATAGACTGGACAGGCAATACGCACGCGCACGCCCAAAAATCATTTCATTTCAGTCCCCCAAATATCATTATGTAAATGAATGTCCAAAACACAGTTTTCCCTTTTTAGGTAAAATCGGTGTCATGTAAACACCCCTAAAATTCTCCAGCTCTTTAAAGTCAGGTGGATTCTGATTGGCTGTCAGTAGCCGCATTTCCAAAACTGTGTAAATTGAAATTGCGAAATTGAAAATATGCGTAATGCAAACACGTCAATTTCGCAATAATGCCGTATTTCGCTAAAAAGTTTTTATGCTTTCATGAGGTGGTTTTTCAGGCAATTCGAAAAAGGAATATATCGCAGAATAGATTATTACAATAGAAATAGTTTTTTTTTACACATTTACAGGTCACCTGGCCTACACAAAAAAATCACATGATCATTCTTTATTGTACCATAACCTCCAAAAAACAAGTATAGCTCTCAAGTATAAAGGGCTTTCCTTGCCATTAATGCTTAGACAACCGCGTATTTACACCGCACACGTCTGTGGTGCATTACGGCTCCAAAACGCCTCCACCGGCCACTCTAGTCAATGCTTGTGTTCGTACCGGCTGTGCTGCAGCACGTTTCAGAAGCGTCCCAGAAGAGTCTCTTCACGCCGTACGCCTCCTTCAATTAAAAAAACGACCAACATCCATTGCCGTGACTTATTGCGTGAGGAAAACGTTATGTTGCAAAACATCAGTTAATCGAAACGCCGTCATTTCGCATTTATAAAATATCACAAAAGGTTTGTGCAAATCTGTCATGGAAATGCACCTAGTGTTTTTACTGTTCATCACTTGTTTTATAGTTCTTTTTTGAACTTCAGCATTCTCATAGAATTAGAGCCATTATTAAAACTTTAGTTATCTTAATCGTTACAGATATTGTCCTCGCTGAGGGCGGCGCGCTACTGTAACAGTGACTGTGGTAAATATGGATACTCCTCTGCAGGAGTGTTTTAAATTCGTTAAAGATGATTACATGTACTTCTGGATGACAGGAGTATTTACATAACAATATTTAAGTCAAAAGTTCTGTTTCTTCTAAATGTGTTTGTTTCAGCTGAATTCAGGATGAACTTTTTTTTTAATGTAGCTGTTATCTCATGTCAATGCTCACTTGATTTTGTGCACATTTTTATGTATAAATAAGATAAGGAGCCCTGCTTGACCAATCCGTGCAAGAACAATGGCACATGCATCTATCTGGCCAACACCTACTACTGCCTGTGTCCGGAAGGCTTCGAGGGCAAATACTGTGAGAAGGGTACGTGAACACCACGACACGTGTGAAATAACCACAAGCGTGTTATTTGGTGAAACCTCATATATGGTTGGGTCGGCTGGTAGGGTTTGAGGAGACGCTGAAGTGTCAGTATGTGAACGGAGGCTGCGAGCAGTTCTGTGACGGTTCCGGACCCAGACACACATGCAGCTGCGCCGCGGGATACAAACTGGGAGCTGATGGGATGTCATGTGTGACTGCAGGTGGGAAAAGTCCTGCGTTTAAAAAAGACCAAAACTTTGCAGACCTTCAGATCTCTCCAAACTAACAAAGTATTCAAAGCACACAAGGCGTATGAAACTTTCAAACTCTAACAGGCGAGCTTCTGTCGATCCAACATTTCAATGTGTTTTACTTCCATCTGCAGTCGAATATCCGTGCGGAAAGATTCCACTTCAGAAAAACACTGTTAATTCCCAAAAACAGTTTGTGGGTGGAAATCACTGTCCCAGAGGTCACTGTCCTTGGCAGGTAACTGTTAACGTGCACGTCGCATCGCAGCGTCACGAGAACGAGCGACTGAGTGATTGACGAGTGTTATTTGTCTCAGGTGTTGATAGATTATAATGGCGAGAGTCTGTGTGGAGCGGCTCTACTGGATGATAAGTGGGTGGTAACCGCTGCACACTGCGTTCATCAGAAGGACGTGAAGCGTTTGAAGGTCATCACAGGTATATGAAGTGTTTCTGTCGTTCTGGGTTGTAAAGTCCAGTAAATGTTACTATTAAAAGTAATGCATTACAATATTGCAGTACTCCCTAAAAAAGTAACTGATTACGTTGGCTACTTTTTATGCAAAGTAATGCATTATCGCGTTACTTTTGAATCTGGGCTTGAGTTGCTTGTTTGTTTTTAATTTAAAAAAAGTTATATTTTTGGCAAATGTAAAAGCCTTTTAACGCCAAAAGTGAAATTAATAAGCCTCAGGCATTCTGGATTGCATGATGAATAGGATACAGAAGAATAAATGTCAACACTCTTCAGCAATAAAAAAAAAACACTGAAACACGAATGTTATTGTATCCGGTCCTGATGCAGTGACTTGGTTTGTCCTCAGGTGATCACGACCTGGACGTGATGGACGGCTCGGAGGAGCCGTATAATGTCGCTCGTGCGGTCATCCATGAGAACTACGACCCCGTGACGCTCGACAGTGACCTGGCCCTCCTGCAGCTGAGCGAGGAAGCCAAGCGCTCCACGTACGCCGTGCCCGTTTGCCTGCCGACGCCACAGCTGGCGCAGGGCGAGCTCGAGGCCGTCCGCTTCCATACGCTCAGCGGATGGGGCAAGCGAACCGTAGGGGACAACATCCACTCGTCCAAAGGCCTCAAGGCCCCGTCGTCCTCCACACTGCAGCGGGTGGCCGTCCCTCTTTTGCCCGCAGCGCAGTGTGCAGCGAAGAGCGGCGTCAACGTCACCGCAAACATGTTCTGCGCGGGTTACGCCGAGGGCGGCAAGGAGTCCTGCAGAGGACACGACGGCAGTCCGCTCGTCACACGCTACGAGGGGACGTCCTTCCTGACGGGCGTCGTGTCGTGGGGTAAAGGCTGCGATCGGCCGGGGTACTACGGGATTTACACCAAAGTGGCCAACTTCCTGAAATGGCTTGAGACGGTTATGAAGACCCCCGTCGAGCAGCTGAATATCAGCAGCTCTCCAGTTGAGCCCACTGCTCACGATTAATGTCTCTACCAGAGCTTTGAAATAAAACAGTCAGTCTGAGTTTGTTTCTGAGTTTGTCATTCATGCATCTGATCCTCATGTTGGTTTTAGAGATCATTCAGGTGTGTTTGAGGGACAGTTAGGCAGTCATTAACTGAAACTGCATTGATTTTCTTGCGCAGATGTTGCTCCAGTCTAATCATACACCAGATGTGACCCCGTGTAGGGTCAGATGTCAGACGTTCTGTACGTTTTGTGTACGTTATATTAGTCTGATAAACAGATATAAGGTTCAGATATTCCTATAAAAGAGAGTTAACAGCCTTCATCTCTGTGATCTTTAAGAGGACAGAAAGTCTTCTTTAGATGATCAAACCACTGACTGTGTTCACCAGTTATCACCAGTGCATCATTTGCATTTGCTTATGTTATTCCACATTTGTAAGTCTTGTTGGATAAGTGAATGCATGTGAACTCTTGAATTCCTTACACACATAAACACTGCACTCATTTGAGTCTTCTGCACTACATTCATGTCTTCTGAAGTCATAAGATGTTCTGCTTGAGAAACAGAGTCAAGTTACTCCCTGATAAATGTCCGCTTGCTGCGGTTCTCAAATCCCTGTGTTTGTGTAGAGAACATGAAACGAACTCATCCGAGAGGATTCATGTATTTTCGTGAACTCTACGCTGAAATATCACACGTGTCGTGAGTGTAAACAACGCTGCTTTTCACTTTGTCCTCTTGTCAGTTTCTCCTCCCCCTGTTCCTGTGTCTCTCTCTCCCTCCCAGCGTTCAGTTCACTGACCTTCTGTCTGTTTTCTGACGATCCTCTAATGTGAAAGAGCTGAACGCTGATAAACGACAATGTCTTGGGTCTTCTGGAATTTTCTTTGCTTGTTTCTAATACACTGTGTGAGTTCAGAAGGTGAGTGCGTCGTCTCTAATGAACAGACTGAAGCTACAGGACAAATCGTATTTCTCTGTCTCTGTCCTGAGAGTTTGTTGTTTAAGGCCTTATCAATGTCAGCGCGAGTTTGACCGTGCTAATGATCGGGTTTGGTTTATTTCACAACACTCGGCTCTTCCTCTATCAGTCTCTGGTGGAGGGAGGTTTTGATGATGATGATGATGATGATGATGATGATGAAGATGTGTTTCTCCAGTCTTCCTAAACACTCGAGATGCCAGTCAGGTCCTGAGCCGGCGCCGGCGCGCCAACACCATGTTTGAGGAGCTGAAGAAGGGAAACATGGAGCGCGAGTGTGTTGAGGAGCGCTGCAGTTATGAGGAGGCCAGAGAAATCTTCGAGGATGTTAAAAAGACGGTCGGTGGTTTGTTTGTTCACTTTTAAATATTTCTTTGGAAACGTTGTACCACCTCAGGCCCAAAATACCAGAGTCATAAGGACTGCAGACATTAGCTACATCTCAATCCACCTACTTTTTTATGCAATTTTTGGTATATTGCAATAAAAAAATGCTGGATGCACATCAAAATTGAGCATGAAAAACTCTGATAAAAATATTTACGCAATGAGTACAATGGAAACACATGTACTGAATAGATTCTTTAATGTGCATCAAAAAAGTCATGTGACTTTGCCTCAACAGAGCATGTGATTGGACAACTGAACGAACCATCACATCGATCTCATCTCAATTATTGTTTTAATAATTCTTAAATGTCTGAGCCAAACTCCTTCACCAAAATGGTCTATACCTATACACACCTCTGTAACTGGCTCACACAGTTGGGTTTCCAAACATCAGGCGTCCAATGCAAGCCAACACAACAGCGCTTGTTACTGTGTTTCATCTGACGCAAGTGATTTATAATGTAGAAAAATGAACCACAGGTTCCGCAAATGCAGCAACATTTTTTATTGATATTTTGCGCCAGTTTTCCTTGTGAACGTAGGATAGAAACGGTGCTTCATTTGCAAATGTTTTATGGAAAAACTGGCATTAACTAGCAGCTATCATCAGTGTGAATTTTCCAAAACAGAGTTAAACTATTGAACTTGAAATGACCAATGCAAATACAATGAAACACTGATCACGACCGTACTAGAATTTGATAAAAATTAGATTTTTTGCTATTAAAATGTGACCCTGCACAACCAAACCAGTCTTAAGGGTTTGAGATTTATGCATCATCTGAAAGCTGAATAAACAGGGCAATATTAAATTGATTGATAAATCTAGATTTATTGAAGTTCTTAGCCATGCATATTACTAATCAAAAATTACGTTTTGATATATTTATGGTAAATTTAAATTTATGGTAAAAAACATGATCTCTACGTAATATCCTACTGATTTTTGGCATACCCCCCCCCCAAAAAAACGATAATTTTGACCCATACATTGTTGGGTATTTCTACAAATATACCCGTACTACATAAGACTGGTTTTGTGGTCCAGGGTCACAAATATCCACATGTGAAAGCATGAGGTCTAAGGTTTATTCCAATAAAAGCAAATGAATGCAGTTCAAAGTGCACGAGTGTGTTCATGTCATCTGATGGATGTGTTCTGTTTTCTCTCAGGACGAGTTCTGGCACGTGTATGTCGGTGAGTCCGCAACGATCCTTTGTTTTCGTTTGGTTTTAACGGCGAAGTAAGCGTTGACATGAGCGTTTGTGTGTTTGGTGTTTGTTCAGATGGAGACGCGTGTTTGTCCCAGCCCTGTCTCAACGGCGGCGAGTGTAAAGATGCGATCGGGCCGTACACGTGTTTCTGTCAGCAAGGCTTTAAGGGCTACAACTGTGAGATCGGTAAAGAGCCGCATGATGTTCAGTAATCACACAATAGAGCGTCAGACCATCAGCGGCGCTGAGTTTCTCTCCTGTGTGTCCTGCTGCAGTTATTCCGGCGCTCTGCGAGAGCGAAAACGGAGGCTGCGATCATTTCTGCAGGGTGGAGAAGAATAACGTCGCTTGTTCGTGCGCTAAAGGCTACCAGCTGGCCGCTAACGGGAAGTCGTGTCAGTCTCAAGGTAAATGGCGTTTTGATTTTGGAGCGAGATCCGCCGGGCACCCTCAGCTTAAAGACTTTTCTGTTTCAGATCCTTTCAAATGTGGCGCCGTTTATCCTCAGAAGACCAGAAGCCTCTTAAACAACATACACACCAACAACACCAAGAATGAAGAAGAAGAGGAGATGCAAGCCGAGACCACCGTCGAGCCTTTCGTAGACGCCACGAACTCTCCCGCCAACCAGAGCGACAGCGTGTCCGGGGATAAGGTGGAGGTGAAAGTCATTCATTCTGAATCCTCCTGGGTAGAGCCAAGAATTGTAGACGGTGTGAATTGTTTTCCTGGAGACTGTCCATGGCAGGTAGAGGCTTTTAATTGAGTTCTACTCAGTTTTGCTGTTCTTTACCAAGAAACTTTACTTTGGAGACGTGAAATATGCCAGTTTGAATGAGTTGCCTGTTCCTCAGGCTCTTCTCATTAATGAGGACAACATCGGCTTCTGCGGCGGCACCATCTTAAACGAGTACTTCGTCCTGTCGGCCGCTCACTGCATGAACCAGTCTCTCTCCACCCGGGTGGTTGTAGGTACGACGTTTCGTACGAATACGATCAAATGCTGTCGTGACTTTTTGCGCTTTCAAAACTTCAACATTTGTGACCCTAGATCACAAAACCAGTCTTAAAGTCCACTTCCAAAACAAAGATTCACATATAATGTAGTCACCCCCTTATCATTCAAGATGTTCATGTCTTTCTTTCTTCAGTCATAAAGAAATTATGTTTTTTGAGGAAAACATTTCAGCTTTTTCCTCCATATAATGGACTGATATGGTGCCCCGATTTTGAACTTCCAAAATGCAGTTTAAATGCGGCTTCAAAAGATCCCAAATTGGTTGTGAACGATCCCAGGCGAGGAAGAAGGGTCTTATCTAGCATAACGAATGGTTATTTTAATAAAAATAACACAATTTATATACTTTCTAATGTCAAACGCTCGTCTTGTCTTGCTCTGCCTGGACTGTTTTTGTTCCAAGGTTCATGTCGCTGTTTTACCTTTTTTGTTAAGGGTGTTTGATCTTCTTTGCATGTTCACTTTGCATAGGCTGGGTCGGTACTTCTGCAGCGACGTAGGATGATTTTGAAATGATTATTGAAGTTAAGGGGAAAATATGATTGGAGTTTTTCGACATACCCGAACTGTCTTGAGTCAGAATACACAGAGTTCAGGGAGAGCGAGACAAGACGAGCGTTTGAGATGAAAATGACCATCATGACTGGTTTTGTGGTCAAAATTCACATTTGTGAACTTTTTCAGAAATCTGATGCACAAAAACCCTCATAAGGGATATTACTGTTAACTAAACAAAACATTTTTGTACTTGAAAATAAAATAAACTTTAAATGAATTAACATCTCAGAGCACAGTTTGAGATTTCTGGGGGAAAAAGACTGCTGGAGTCTTTTTCTAAGAAGAAACACCATGGAAAGTTCAGAAAAGTCTCCATCTACCCTTACGAACATTGAGGAGAAATAATTAAGATATCAGCAAGTTCACACTCCTGTTTGTGTCTTCCTCCTAGGTGAGTTCAACACGTTGATCCACGAGGGTCACGAGGCGACGCACGACGTGGACGAGATTCTGATTCACAAGAACTACGTGGCCGACACCTACCACAACGACATCGCCCTCATCAAGCTCAGCAAGCCCATCAAATTCACCAAATTCATCATCCCCGCCTGCCTGCCGCAGCGCGACTTCGCCGAGCGCGTGCTGATGCTGCAGGATGAAGGCTTGGTGAGCGGTTTCGGGCGCGTGCGCGAGGGCGGCCTCCAGTCCACCGTCCTGCAGAAGCTAGCGGTGCCGTACATCGACCGCGCCAAATGCATCGAGTCCAGCAAGTTCAAAATCTCCAACCGCATGTTCTGCGCCGGATACGACGAGGAGGAGAAGGACGCGTGTCAGGGCGACAGCGGCGGGCCGCACGTGACGCGCTACAAAGGCACGTGGTTCATTACGGGCGTGGTGAGCTGGGGTGAAGGATGCGCCCGGAAGGGCAAGTACGGCGTCTACACGCAGGTCTCTAAATACATCACGTGGATCCATAACGCCATGTCCAAAGTCATGCCGCAGACAGAAGCGTCTATAAAACCCAAAGCAAAGCGGGAGCTGCTTCAGAAGACGCCCGTACGAAGAGTCTGATGCCAGAGTCTTAATTCATGCTGATTCATCAATGACATCATTGATTCTGTTTGCCTTCATAATCTTTTATATGCATGTAATGCCGGTGCACTCAAGTCACGTCGGATCGTTCTTATGAGTCGAACGGCAAAAGAAACTCAAAACTTTATTTAAGCCTTGAGTTAAGAGCATCAGTGAGAGAATATTTAGGATGCAAAGGATGTAGTATCTGTATTGATGGTAAATCTGTTTAAAATAATCAAATTTGATATACGGTAGTCAGCATTTGAAGTGGATCAAAACCTTTCATCAGCGTTCCCCTAAAACCAAAACAACACCCGTTCTTGTCTTGGGACAACGTTGATGAACTTTTTTGATCCACTTCAAATGTTGACTACAGTCTTTTGTCATTTAAAGTTGCATGTATAAAATACTTTATACTAATTGTATTGTACAATTATGACAAAAATATATTAATATTTGAATATTTGAATTTACACAACCTTCATAAATTGAAAAAAAAAAAAAAAACATGTTTTTATTCATGATGTTTTAGAAGTAGAGATAAAAAAACATGGATTTTACCGGCCAAAGCGACTTGAATGCACCTGATGTCATAATTACGACTTAACTCGGAAATACAAACTTTCCATAATGTTATTTCTAGCTAAATCACACGAAAAATATTAATTTTCGCTCCAAAATACAATATGGAGGTCAAATGGTTTGTCAGTGCTGTTGACTATCATCCAGATAAGATGTCTCAGTTTTAATAAAGATGACACAATTGCTTGTTCCTATCATATCAGAGTCTGACGTCAAAGTCAATGTGAATCAACACTTTTTACTGTCGTAATTCATGCTGATGATTCATCAATGATGTTATTCTTCAGAAAAACATGTTTGTCTCTATGATCTTTCAATATATTCTACCTACAAACCAAACTGGTTTGTCAATGCTGTTTCATGCTGACTATAATCCACGAGATGATTTTGTTTTTAATAAAAATGACACTTGATTTTATAAGCTTTTTCCATCATACACATGTCCTATAAAGTCAAAGGGTTTCTTTACGAGAAATTACGCCGTGTGCCGTATGCGGAGGCGTTTACAAACACACGGATGAAGAGTTCAGAGGTCATGTTGACAGACTAGAGTCCAGATACACAGCGCTGAGCACACAGAGTCTCTCAAACACAGCAACCATCATCTCATTTTCACTATTTACCATGAAAAACACACGAATGAGTGAACGTGATTCGCTCGTGTGTTAATGAGCTGAAAGCATCACTGCATCATTGCATATTCTGAACATCCTGCGTGTGTTAACTGTAGTCGTCGTGTACAGGAACAGAGACGCACGTATCCTGAGGAAGACGCTCGCTGGGGAGGAACTGATGTTTTTGACTGTATTGATTGGGGGCGGGGCTTCAGACGTGCGGCTGATCATTGTGATCACTGACTGATGGCCGTCAGGAGCTTCTACTGATTGATCACGATGGAATCGCTCATTTGTCGTCTGCTGTTCTTCACGCTGATCGCTCAGCATGTGTCGTCCGCCGATCAACGCACCGGTGAGAGATCAACTATCAACTGTACGTCACTCCAGATTCATGGTTCCAGTCCTTGTTTTGCTCTGTTTAGGCCTGTTCCATTAGGACGTTCACTGCTAGTGTTCCTTAAACCACCGAGATAATTGGTCAAACACGCACAGCGTGATGTTTGTTGAAGTTTTCGGTGTGTTTCAGTGTTTCGGTCTCGGCGGCGGGCCAATGCTCTACTGCTGCGCTCCAGACGGGCCAACACGTTCCTGCTGGAAGAGATCCTGCAGGGGAATCTGGAGCGCGAGTGCTTTGAGGAGAAATGCAATAAAGAGGAGGCCAGAGAATGCTTCGAGAACGACCAGAAGACAGTACGACATCTGATGATCATCACACACACACACACACATCGCTGATCACTGAACATATAATCAGGCCAGTGGTGAATACAAGATTGTTTTCTGTTGGGACGCTAATAAAATAATTACATTTGAACAGGTATAACAAACAACATGTGGTTTCCGTAATCTAGAGTTGTTTAGATACAACACAGCTTGTAAAATGACCAGGGTTTCTGTGGGTCTTAAAAAGTCCTCATTCAAGGTCTTAAATCAGAGCAGAGGGTCATTTAGAAAGTCATGGCAATGAATGTTGTACATACAGCAAAAATGATTATCTTCTTCAGTATTATTGCCTTGTTTTTACAAATATCTGAACATCCTTAAATCAACATACATTTACTAAAATGAACTTACTGAGAAATTCATCAAAATGAAGTGAGTTTATAATAATAGTAAATTTTATTTATAACGCACTTTGTATTCACACAGAATCTGCTACAAAATTAAAGACAACAATAAAGATTAGGATTCATTCAAACGCTTTGCTAAAAAGGTATGTTTTAAGACCACGTTTGAAAGCATCAACAGTCTGAGGAGCCCTTAGAAGGTCAGGGAGAGCATTCCACACACATTTGGAGCCCGCTCTCCCATAGTACGAAGCTTAGTCCTGGGGGGTTTTAGGAAATACGCTGATGCAGAACAGAAAGTGCCTTTAGAGGTTTGTGGCGTAAGGAGTTCCTTGAGATATGATGGAGCATCACCATGGATGCACTGATGGGTAAGGAATGAGACCTTATAAACTATCCTGAATGAAACAGGAAGCCAATGCAGTGATTTGAGAATGGGAGTGATGTGATCCTACTTGCGTGCCCTCATCAGGATCCTGGCAGCGCTGTTCTGGATGTACTGCCATTTCCTTAGGCTTAAAACAAGAACGTATCTGAAACAAGAATATCTGCCAATGGGAAATTCCACTAACAGACATTTGTTCTTGTTTTAATCGTAAACTCACTTCATTTTGCTCCGTTTCTCATAAAACAAGACGACTTCTGTGATTTTGGTTCTGAAGTTAAAGTATCTTGATTTAAGACATTTGCACTGGAAAATGACAAAAATAGCTCTGAAGAAAGATCAGAAGATTTCCACATTTTAGTGTCTGAAGCAGAGATATTCAAGCCTTAATGGAACTCCACTTTTAAAAAAAAAAATAGGCACTTTTAGCATAGCTTAGCATAGATCATTGAATCTGATTAGACCGTTAGCATCTCGCTCAAAAATGACCTAAGAGTTTCAATATTTTTTCCTATTTAAAACTTGACTCTTCTGTAGTGTGTACTAAGACTACTGGAAAATGAAAATTTTGTTCTTCTGCGTAATATCATTGCGCCTGCTGTACCCATGGTACGGCAGCAAGGTTCCTTGATTATTACGCCGGAATGAGAGTATAGTTCCTAACCGTATCGGCCCAAAAAATCGCAACTTTTCATTTTCGGTCGGTCTTAGCACACGATGCAACTACAGAAGAGTAAAGTTTTAAATAGGAAAAATATCGAAACTCTTTAGTCATTTTATAGTGAGATGCTAATGGTCTAATCAGATTCAATGATTTATGCTAAGCTATGCTAAAAGTGCTACCGCCAGACCCGGCGATCGGCCGAGTGGATTCGAAAACGGTAAAACTCAACTGTTTAACTCTAGAGGAGTTGGAAAATGAGCCTATTTTCAAAAAAGGTGGAGTGTTCCGTTAAGCTACTTTTGGTCAAACTAATTAAAACGTAACTGTTGGACGTTGTATTTTCAAACTTTACAACACACTGTGTTCCTTAAATTTTCTTTACTTGCTCTTAAAATGGTCTTCAAAACCATTTTACCATCATAAACCAGCAGAAACCCTGAACACATGCTAGGGTTGGAGCGATCAGAAGTAACTAACCGTCCCTCAAAACTATACATTTTTGCAAGATTACATTATAAAGTCTACAGTTATTAATCACATAGAAGTTAGACATAATAAACAGCTCTTTATTTATTTATTTTTTATTTTATTTTATTTTTTACCTTATATCAGCTCTTTGAATTAATAACCGATTAAACCTGCCGACTGACTGCGCCGCCTACTGACCGGAACCGGTAATAAGGGCTTTCGAACCGCCCTGAACTCAAAAAACGAGCCGTTCACACCGAACGTGTTTGTGCTCTCAATCATGCGGGCAAAGGAGTATTCCTTACAAGTCTGCAGGATCTCGACTTCTCGAGACTGTTGTTATAAGTTTAACTACTTTCACCAGGAGTCGGCGGTAAAAAACCGCGCGAAAACACCGAGGCGTAACGGTCAAAGTCTATATAACACATGAGGTTTCGATCGAAAATCACTGTTTATTTTCCATCACCACTAGGTGAACATAGTTTGATCATTCACTATATTAAAAGCTCAGTTGTTTCACGTTATGTGAGTGTTCATAAAGATCAGGGACTTTGGCCAACCCATCAGAAATTCAGTCCCTCAACATCAGCTGACCTACTCACCAGAGACAGGGGTCTGTTGTTTATCTTCTGATCTATTCTGAGATTTGTCTGAAGTCCGCGTCTTTTTCTAGATATTAAATATCGCTCCATTATTACTGGATTCTGATCGCTGCTGTTCATGATGAACTTGAAATAACGGCGCGCCGAACCCGAGCGCGGATGAACTGACTCCGCCCCCATCAACACCCTTGTTTATGCACATAAACACATTAAACGCTTGTTTTAAGCTTATTAATAGCTTATACGTTTTAATTATTTTTATTTAATGTAATGAAAGCGACACTGAGGGTAAAAAAAAACAAACAAAAAAAACAATAGTAAATATTTGAGGGCAGTGCCATGCAAATTTATGACGCCCCAACGAGCCCCGCCCTCGGTCCGAATGAGGATTTCATCACTGCTAGATCTTCATTAAACGAACATCCAGACATCAGATATGAAATACTTGTGTTTCCTTTGTAAATATGTGACATTTTCACAGTTTAACATAATTGAACTAAGTGCTGCTCTCACTCATAACTCTGTTTTTCCTTTAAAGAATGAGTTCTGGAATAAATACTACGGTAAGTGACCTATGGTAAGAAAGTTTGATCATGTTATGATTAAATTGAACGAAATGATTGTCATATAAATGACCTGATGAATAATCGCTAACTTTTGATCTCTCAAATGACTTGCTGCACACACAGGTCTTATATTTTCACTCTTTTGATTGTTTAATTGTTTACTTGTATTGTTCTCTTTAACTGCTCTTAGTTTATCCGAATCTTTCATCTTTCTCTTTTTGTGGTTCCCAACCCTGTTCCGGCAGCCCAACGCTGCACATTGTGCATGTCTCCTTCGTCGGATACCCATTTCAGGTCTTGAAGTCTCTCCTGGTGAGCTGATGATCTGAATCAGGTGTGTTTGATGAGGGACAAATGCCAAATGCGCAGTGTTGGGGCTCCAGAACAGGTACTGGTTGGGAACCGCTGTGTTACCGTGGTTGTAATAATAATGAATATTTACGTATATTGTCAGACGGAGATCAGTGTCGCTCGAACCCGTGTAAACACGGCGGCACGTGCAAGGACGGGATCGGCGGCTACACCTGCACGTGTGCGGAGATGTACGGCGGCAGCGACTGTCAAACCGGTGAATGTGACGATTTGCACGAGCGAGAGTGATGTTGGCGAACACATGATGTGATCCACTGTGTTTGCCACATTTGGTTCGTCTGTCAGACGTTTCATGATGATGATGATGTTTTGCAGATAAATCTCAGTGTCCGTCCGCCGGGCCTTTAGCGTGCGAGCACTTCTGCAAACCGACGACGGGCTCGTACCGCTGCTTCTGCGCACGGGGATACACGCTTCGCAGCGACGGCCGGAGCTGCTCGCCTCAAGGTCCCCGACCATCACTGCATCATCCGCTCAGCATTTCTCCTCTTTTCTAGATTGCTTCCTATAATAAACCTACTGTTGTGTGTTACGAACAGTTCAGAACCCGTGCGGGACGACGGAGACGTCCAGCTTCTGTCCTGACGGAGGCTGCTCGTGGGAGGTGAGCACTAGATTCCCCATCACTGGACGGTTCTGCAGATCACAGATCAGTTCATGCACCGAAACACTCCACAGCACGAGCAGCCAATCAGAAAAGCAGCATTGAGCATCTGATGATGATGATGATGATGATGGTGATGGTGATGGTGGTGCTGTATTTTGTGCTACAGGTGAAGTTTGTGAACGCCAGCGGTGACGTCGTGTGTCACGGTGCGGTTCTGGGCCGTAAGTCTGTGCTGACGTCGGCCGCGTGTATGTCTGCGCTCAAGGACCTGTACGTCACCGTCGGTGAGCTCACGACTGCAACGTTACGCAACGTTACGACTCGCGTTAACCAACCCTCATGTGCTCTAGTTAACATCACCTACAGCTCAGACTTAGATTAACAATTTCTTTTAGCAGTAAATCCAGCAGAATTCACACTCGGGAACATCAGGTAGTATTTCTACCTGGCCCAGAGAAGATTATATTACGATATTTTTGTTCAGTTTGGTATAATTTAAATAAGTATATTTAGTAAACTTCTACGACAAGACCACATTTTTTGAATAATTATTTTTACTCTTATACTATTTATTCATATTTTGAATTAGTTTGTATATTTCATTTAAATTTTAGTTTAGGTGTTATTATTATTATTAATTTTTAATTTAGCTTTTTTTTTTTAATTAGCTTTAATTTACTTTTTTTTGTTTTAGTCATTTTAATGCTTCAAGAAACTTCTTTTATCTTAGTTGGAGGCAAGATTTATTTTTTTATTTTATTTATAGCATTATTTCATTCAGTGAGAATGATTTTAATAGTTTTAGATTTTGTTAACAATAACAACACTGGTTCAGGTTTTGATAGAAAATACAGCAGCATTTTGATGCACAGAACTATCTTCAAGCAAAGTGACAAATTAATTTGAATCAAAGTATTTTAGAGTTCGAAGTGTTTAGTATCATTGGTATACTATTACAGATTTTGTTAATATCTTGAATTTGATTTTATTTTTATATATATATATGTTTTGTTTCAAGTTTTTTTTTTTACTGTTTTAGTTAAATATAGTAAGCCTGTGTCTGCACATGTGACCTTTGACATCAGCAAAAGTGGGGAAGTGTTTCTCCTCCTCTCAGATATGCATGGTTATATGTTTGACCCATCAGAACTGTCCAGAGGGCCTCATTTGTGTTCTGAGAATCAGTGATCCGCATGAGATGTGTTCTGTACTTGTGTTTTTGTGTCCAGTGGGCCATCGCTCGAGCGCGGCGCTGCGCATCTCCAGCTGGACGCCTCACAAGCGCTACGCGTCCGGTCTGGAAGACAACCTGGCCTTCCTGGAGCTGATGGAGGCCTTCCCACAGAACATGTCGCTCATCCCGCTCTGTCTGCCGGAGAAAGACTTCAGCGAGAACATCCTGATGAAGGATGGCCGAGAGGGCGTGGTCACGGGCGGAGCCAGACGCTCTTACCTCTCGTTGGACGACTGTCGCGACTCCCTCAACCTCACCTTCCTGATGACCAATAAGATGTTCTGCATGCAGAAGCCGCAGTCTGAGCTTTCCTTCCGGACCAAACTGAAGCGGTGCGACGCGAGGTCCGGGAGTCCCGTCGCGACGGTGGAGGGAAAGACGGCCTTCCTGACGGGCGTTTCTCTGTCCGCCGGAGGCTGCGATGACGGACTGGTGTTCACCAAACTGTCCCGATACCTGCACTGGCTGCGACCGCTGCTGCACGCCGCCGAGAAAGAACAGCAGCGGCGACGATGAAACGACACGATAAACTGAGAACACCAGATGACAGAGAGATCCATAGACTGAATTAAAATTAACTGAATTGCAGTCGTCACAATCACAACTAATGAGCAAAAGAAATACAAAAGAAAACATCAGCGCTGTAAAAAAACGATTTTTTTGAAGTTGTAAATAAAGATTCTTTTACAAAAAACACCATTTCAGTTTTTCTACTTCAAAACTGAACACTAAAATTTAAGTTACTTGCTGTTTCTTTGTAATTATTTGTGAAATTTACTAGCGATTTCTGAAAAATGGGGAAATGCCTCTCAGTCATAATGAAAAAAAAAAAAGTAAAGAAAAAATCTAAAAAAAATTAATAACAGCCTTCACTGTCTTTATGCAGAGATTTTGAGGTGAAATATGATCATGTTCTCATTCTGAAACACATGAACATTCACCGCTTATATGTGTCATGAAATAAAACTGACAAACGTACAAAACAGTGTGATGTTTATTTGACAATCGATAAAAAAAAAGAGGGCGAACATAAAATGGCAATCAACTTCTGAAGACCAGCGCGTTTGACGGGATTGCAGAGGAACAGGTGCATTCTGGGAGCTGAGGTTAGGACACGCTGGACAGCGGAGGAAATGGGTTCTGCTTGCTGACGACCAGCTTCTGGTGCTGATGGGAAATATAACCCTTGATGTGACCCTGAGACAGACAGAAAAACACGTCAGACCTGCAGAAAACACTAGAGCTATTCAAAACATGTCTGATCACCGAAATACAACAGATAACACAAATCTGACTAAAACGAATCAGAAATGTTGCTTTGGCCACCAACTGAAATAAGTGAAAGCACTAAAATTGCTATATAGGAGGGAAAAAACAAACTAAAATTGAAGAAGTAAATGAACTGTAAACAGTAGTATTAAAACAACAAAAACTAATAAAAATGACTAAAAAAAAAATACAAAAAAATAAACAACTTCAAATAAAATGTGACATATTTTAAGACAAAATAACACAAATAAAGAAATTATATTGTGCAAGTAACCCCTCCTCAATTTTGTAATCACTTTAATGTAAAATTCTATAAATATACATTTTAAATGATACTACAGTGATGAAGAGATGTTTGTCTAGTCAGTGGAGCATCAACTTCATGTTCAGAGTCGCTGTAAGTCAGTTTGATTCCTGAACACTTTCAAAACACTGATCTGTTTGAGTGACACGTCAACTTCTGACTCAACCAATCATGTGAGTTTGGGGCGGGGCTACCTGACTGACTGACCAATGACAGGTGAGTGTCTGAAACAATGTGTGCTGTTCTGCTGTGATTGTGTGTTTGATGTGCAGATGTTCAGTGTTTGGTTCTTAATGCAGATCAACATCATTTCTGAAAACGTTCCAGGCTCAAACAGGAGAACTGCACTACATTTTTGCAGTTCATATTGATGTAATGGTGCAGAGATTGATCACAACACCTTTAGATGTATTTACACCCTTGTAGTATTTGTTGTTTACAGAAGATGAGAATTTTTTTTTTTTACAGACAAAAAAAAAAAAATTCAAAAACTAAAATTGAAATAAAAGTAAATTAAATCCAAATTGTAATGAAAATTTAGAAAGAAAAAAAAACTGAAAAAAATGACTAAAAATTAAAATGAAAACCAGTCTCAAGTATCACGGCTATATTTGCAGCAATAGCTAACAATACATTGTATGGGTCAAAATGTTACATTTTTCTTTTATGCCAAAAATCATGAGGATATCAAGTAAAGATCATGTTCCATTAAGATATTTTATAAATTTCTTACTGTAAATGTATCAAAACTTAATTTTTGATTAGTAATATACATTGCTAAGAACTTCATCTGAACAACTTTAAAGGTGATTTTCTCAATATTTACATTTTTTTGCACCATCAGATTCCAGGTTTTCAAATAGTTGTATCTCAGCCAAATATTGTCCTATCCTAACAAACCATACATCAGTGGAAAGCTCATTTATTCAGCTTTTTCAAATTGTGACCGGTTTGTTATGACTGGTTTTGTGGTCCAGGGTCACAAATATATAAATAAAAGCTGATTGAAAATATGAATAATTCAGAATGAAATGCCACAATGTAACACATGTTAACACTCTAAAGTCTCCTGCAACACAGAATGATACACTGTAAAACTTCAGTCCCCCCCCGACGCTCAACAGGAAGTGACACGTGCGTCTCACCATGTAGATGAGGTTGGCGAGGATGCACTGAACCTCGTCGATGTCCACGTCCTCCACCTTCATCATCTTCAGCGCCACCAGGAAGGCGTCCAGAGGAAGCTGATGGGTCTTCAGCAGATGGTACCTGTAGACAGACAAGACGGACGTCACAGAATCCACACGCCATCTGACCTCAGATCAGACCCGTCTGAATCAGTCACTCACACTTTCTTGAAGAGGTTCCTGTAGGTGATGATCTTCAGCTTCTCCAGGATGAGGAAGATGCCACAGCGGATGAAGAAGGTCTCGTGTTTGACCAGAGCTTCGTTGAGCAGCAGGAGGTTCCCCTCGCTGACACACACCAGCAGAAGATCATGAGTGTCATGTTCTACAGCATCTTCACTCCGCACATGTGTGTGTGTGTGTGTTTTACCTCACGGCTTTGGTGACGTCAGCGAACTGCATGAGGTCGTACTTCTTCAGCAGCTGATGTGTGGGCATGTGACCCTGACAACACAAGAACCCGTGAACATCCACCACACAGCGGCACTATTAACCTTAACTAGAAACTTAACCTTAATATTTTTTGTAAACAAAATAAAAATAAATAACAAAAAAATGTAAGTACATACAATATTTCAAATTTGAGTTTCAATACTTGATCGTATTTCCTTTTTTTTCCCAAATTGATAAATTTGATAAAAATCCTCATATTTTCCCAAAAGGAAAAAAATAAAACTATTAATTCATTAATTCATACATTCATTTCATTTACCACGTTGTGTAACTCTATCATGTCACAACATCAGAAGCTTCATCTGCCTGTACAGTATCATGAGTCCCACACGTATCCAACAAAACAGCATACTAGTTAGTCTAGTGTGTGTGTGTGTGTAGCTCAGTGAGGTGTGTCGGTACCAGCAGCATCTTGACGGGCAGCAGGTAGATGAGGATGAGCCTCTTGTTCCTCTGACAGGAGCGATGGCAGTGAATGAAGGAGAAGGACAGATACTCCTCCGCTGGACACACAGAGACACGTGTTCTTCATCACTGCCTTCACATCATCATCACCATCACTGTCGTGTACCTGTGCGCACACACACCTTGTTTGAAGTCGCTGTCGAACATGGCCTTCCTGCCCACGTAGTATTTGTACGTGATGCGCTGCGCCGTGCTGTACTCGTCCTTCAGGTTGGAGCTGTCGATGGCGCGGATCAGCGGCTTACACAGGTGCAGCTTATTGATCTGAGACACAAAATATATTTAAAAATAAAAATTACAAATGCATTTAATAAAAAAAAAAATAAAGCTAACACTTTTCATTCATATGAAACACATATGTAAATAAAAACTAAAATTGAAGTAAAAGTAAATTCAACCTAAACTGTAATATAAAAAAAATGACAAACATACATACGAAAATGATAAAAACGAAGCTAAAATTTTAATAAAAACTGAAAATATACAAATTAAAGTCAATTCTATACTAGTTTTCATAAATAACACTATATTCATAACAGGTCAGAGTTCAGCACTCGGGACTCTTACTTTGAAATAGATCTTGAAGAGCTGATTGATCAGAAACAACATTCCCCATTTCTTTGAGTCGACGATCCCAGCGCGACTGAAACACACACATCACATCATCACGTGATCGCACAGACGTGCTGCTGAGACTCACATCACGCTGCTTTCTTTACGGATTGATTCAACAGCTGAAGCGTAAAAGTTCATGGTTTGCTTTATATAACACAAACAGAAATGAATATACATTACGGTTAAAATTTCTGGGTCTGTAAGATTGTTTTTAATACCTTTATTCATCAAACGGATCAAAACAAACTGAAATTACAGACATTTATAATGTTACAAAGGATTTCTATTTCAAATAAATGCTGCTCTTTTAAACTTTCTATTCATCTGTGAATCTTGAAAAACAAAATGCATGACTGAAATGCATGAATGCATGGTTTCCACAAACATATTGTGCAGCACAACTGTTTTCAACATTGCAGCAAATCAGCATATTAGAATGATTTCTGAAGGATCATGTGACACTGAAGACTGGAGTAATGATGCTGAAAATTCAGCTGCACATCACAGAAATAAATTACAGTTTAATTTATAGAAAACAGTTACTTTAATTTGTAACAAAATATCACAATTTTTACTGCATTTTTGATCAAATAAATGCAGCCTTGGTGAGCTGAAGAGACTTGTTTTCTGTGTCAATCAGGTGCCTTTTGTGGCCATTGGTCAGTATCAGCTGTGGATGACAGTCTGAGATCAGTGTGTGTGTGTGTGTGTGTGACTCACTTGTCGCTGGCACACACTCTAAAGCAGCTCATGAGTTGTTCAGCTGCTTTCTCCAGCATGTCTCCAGCCTTCCCCTTGCCCTTCGACTGCAGCTGCTGCTCCGCCTGCACACACACACACAGTAATAAATACACACACACTCACACATATATATTCATGCACACACACAGCTGCTGTCACAGATCCTCAGATGAAGGAGCTTCACTCACATTATTGGCGAAAATCCTGAGGTCGAGGGTCACAGCAAACATGATCGGCAGCGCCCTGAAAAACACAGCGATCATCGGTGACTATGGTTGTGTTTGAGGTTTAATATGACAGAAACACACGATCCACGTCTCACCAGTTCTCCTCTTTATGAGCCTGGAACGCTTTCAGAAATGATGTTGATCTGCGTTAAGAACCAAACACTGAACGTCTGCACATCAAACACACAATCACAGCAGAACAGCACACACAAAGGATATTGAACCACCACCGTCTGGCATTTGTAGGCCTCCACAAAGTCATGATTGGACACAGCGAACGTGCACCTGCGGAGGAAGAGACCAGACGTCGGACACGTGCGGTGAGACGATAAATTCAATATCGATATATCATTTTTTCAATGATGGTTTCAATGACACATTTTCATTTTCATTTTATCTGATAAAGTAGCGTTCATAAGCGCAGCGCTGCTTTGCGTACAGCCGCTGCCGGAGTAACCGACGCTTCTGCCGCTCCAAAAGCGCCTCCTGCTGGCAGAGGATGAATCTGCATTTTCAATGAGCCCATCTACTGCAGCATGTTCTGGTTGTTGTTCACTCTTTTGTTCTGTTTTCTGCAGCAACTCGGAGCACTTTTCATATACTTTGTCCTGGCCGAAGCACTTTTGTTCAAATCTATAAGAATATCAGCCTACGTCTCAGTTTAAACTTAAAGATATTAATAAGGTGAGTCTGAGAGCCTTAAGTTTATTAGACAGTGATTTCACATTTTTGGTTTGTATGAAGGATAAATACAAATAAAAGGTGAACGTCATTTATTTGTGCCATTTTTGCGGGAAAAAATGATATAGTTTTATAGGAGGAGGTTTCATAGATTTGGCAAATTCATTTTTCAGAAGTTTGTAGGTACAGACATCAGTTGTGGGCGTTCTGAGGCTTTTTTCAATAATGATCATATTGATATTGGAATGATATCGTATCGACCGAAATTAAGAAATATATCGTGACACAAATTCCGGCTATACTGTGCAGCCCTACGAGCAGCGCCGCATCACTGATCACGAATCAGCACCTGAGATGAGCCGCCACCATCTCATCATACGGCGGCTCCAGCAGCTGCTGACACTTCTCCTCCGGACTGGGCAACTGAAACACACACACACACACACACACACACACACACACACACACACAGCATTAAAAACAGATGCTAAATAGACTGAAAAACAACAACAACAACAACAACAACAACAACATGTGATTAGGTTCCCTTGAGAAAGCCAACATGCTAATCATGCCAGCCTTATCTATATATAGCCAAGCCTAGCAACTAGAATCATGCTAGTAACTTGCTAATCATGCTAACAACATGCTAGCAACATGCTAATCATGTTAGAAACATGCTAGTGACATGTTAGTAACATGCTAATGATGCTAGAAACATGCTAATAACCTGTTAATCATGCTAACAACATGCTAGTAACACATAATGCTACAATCATGTTAGTAACTTGCTAATCATACTAAAATCATACTAGTATCTAGCTAATCATGCTAGGAACACGTTAACAACATGCTAACTACATGCTAATCATGTTAGAAACATGCTAGTATCTTGGTAATTATGCTAGGAATACATTAACAACATACTAACTACATGCTAATCATGTTAGTAACATGCTAATCATGCTAGAAACATGCTAGCAATATTCTCACTACATGTTAAACATGCCAGTAACATGCTAATCAAGTTAAAACATGATTTGCAACATGCTTGCTACATGCTAACCACGTTAACAACATGCTAACATGTTAACTACATGTCAGTCATGCTAGTAACATGTTAATCATCTAATCTAGCTACCTAATTTTTCACACTTCAACTGGTTTAAGCTGTCAGTTTGGGCTTTCTCAAGCCAACCTACATTTTATCTTTAGAAATTTTTTTATCTACTTAAAAAAATACACAAAAATGAAATGTTTAGAGAGCTGTGGGCACAGCGGCCAAGTCTGCGTATTTCACGG